>KQ085885.1:218653-472630 GCA_001020605.1 Schizopora paradoxa
GAGGGGTCAGCCTCTCTCGCTCGTGCCATCATCACCATCGCTCGTCGAAGTACGAGCAGATCTATCCTACATCTATATCAGCTGTATATCACGACTTTCTTCTGTTCTTTGGCACGAGCTTGCTATTCTTGTCATCATGTCACTTCCTCAACCGCCTCATCCTTCCACTTCCGGACCGACTACTACCCCCGCTACTGATGCCACCATTCCCACTTTGGACCCTCATCAGGAGACCAAACCGGACTACTCCAAGCCCGAGTTCGCTGACGATCGCGCCTACATGGCCTCCTTGCACGTCCCAGAGGACAAGATCGTCGAAGCTTTGTCCGCTATGTGGGACAAGGCGCACGGGGACCGTATCAAGGTCTGGGACGAGGCGATTCAGAAGAACTCCTCAACGATTGGGCAGCCTCAGACTGAGGTTTCGGGTAACCCGCACGCGGGTCCTACCGGCATGACTAATGGACAGCAGGACGTTCCTCCGAACACCCCGACCCCGCGCGCAGTCCCGATCTACTCCGCCAGCGCATCTCGATCGTTCAGCGCAAATCAGGGCTCCTACCCTGTCGATCCTATGGGGCCCAACAAGATCACCTACGTAGTCTTGGACAGATCCAGGCCACGCCCTACCGACAACCTCCCGCCGTTCGCGAACATCGTCTACGTGTCCATGCAGACTCCGGGCGCGTACCTGCCTCTCTTTTACCTGACTGCGGAGGGACGTCGTAAAGCCGATCAGAAACGGCTCAATACCTCCGCGACCTATGATCTTGCCACTGGACGCCCGCATCGTCCTCAGGAGCTCAAGGAAGAAGAGTGCAAGCGCGACGCCGAGTTGACTCTCGATCAGATCAGAGAGGCTGGCGTTCAGTTCTGCGACTTCGTCGAGCGCAACAGGTGGGGTGGTCCTGATCACGAAGGCGAACCCGACCCCGTCGGGCTCATGTTCTTCGACTTTTTCTATAACATCGACCAACACCCGTTTCGCAATCTCACTGGAGATGGCGAGTTTGGTCCGCAGGCTCTCGCGCTCTACGCTGAGAACACTCGTAAGAGGTGGCACATGGATATAAACCGTGGCAAGCCCATCTACCCTATCGAGGAAGTCAAGGACGACGCCCTCAAAGGCTGCCAAGACCTCTTGATTAAAGAAGAGCGTCAGCAGCTGCTAACTGTACGTCTATCTTCGACGTCTTCTACTCCTGGTGTCTACGCACCTTCTGCCTCCACTTCTATGGTGTTAACCATTTACTCATTATTTTTCCTTCTACAGGAAATGAGGCAGCTCGCTAAAGAGCAGGCTTCGCGTGCCAGTGCTCGCTCTCCATCGCCCTCTGCTTCATCTCCTTCGAAGCGCCCGAAGCTGTCAAAGCGTGGCGGTTCCACTTCCCTGTCTTTTCGGAGCAACGCATCGGGCACGTCCCAAGCCCTTTGCGTCGTCTGCCTTGGGACTCACCAGCACGACCTCTACAAGTGCGACGCCGACTTCTTCTTCGGCACAAACGAACGAACATTTGCGCGTCGAAACGCTCAGAAGGAGCTTGTCACCCGTGCAGGCAACAAGCAGCTTTGCCCCGCCTTCCAACTCAGGGGCTGCTCCGGAAAGCACAACGGAAAAATCTCTCATCAGTGCTCTATTTGCGGAAGCAACGATCACGGAGCGCTTGCGGACCCTCGAGCAACGGCGATCGTCGCCGCACACTCCGCTTAATTTCGAAGCATGGGCCCGCACTCTTTCGAATCTTGGACTCCTTTCTAAATACAATGATGTTCTTACTATACTTCAGCACGGCGCTGACGCCGGCATTCCTTCTATTCGTACTACTTTCTGCCCTCCCAACTCGTCTTCGGTCTCGGACAATTCGGAACGTTTTGAATCGCTTATGCTTCATGAGTTTGAAGCGGGCAGATTCTGCGGCCCCTTTACCGCTCGAGAAGTCGAGGATGCTCTTCACTCTCCCTTTCAGTCTTCCCCCATATCTCTCGTCCCCAAACCAAATTCGAATCCGCCAAAATTTAGACCTGTCAACAATCTATCTTACCCTCATAAACCGATTCCTCGTCCTCCTTCGGCATTTCTCACTTCTATCAATTACTCTATTGACGCGGACAATTATCCTTGCACATGGGGTACGTTCGCAGTATGCGCCCTCCTTATTGCGCGTCTTCCGCCGGGCTCCCAGGGTGCCGTTCGCGACGTATCCGAAGCCTACAGACGCGTTCCCATCGCACCTTCTCAATGGCCGGGGACGGTCGTCAGACTCACTCCAAGTCTCTTCGCAATCAATATTGCCCTTCTATTTGGCCTTGTCTCCTCTGGAGGCGTATGGGGCCTTATCGCAGATGCTCTTTGCGCTATTCTTCGCGCCTCAGGTACTAATTGCCTATATTAATGCTACAAATTTATTTACTCATCGCGCATAGGCATTGGGCCTTTATGCAAATGGGTTGACGACTTCCTCTTCTTTCGAATTCTCGTTGAATTCATTCCGGAATACAACCGGCGTCAGGACAAGTGGGCCTCGCGCATTCGTCAGCAAGGTGGGATGCGTCAATCCAACTCTCGCATTTGGTTCGCCGGAGGCACATTGCCAGACGGATCTATTGAAGAGTACGATAACGATCTCTCCACACCCGTTTCCTTGCTACGCCCTGTGTCCGCGAGTCAGACGTACGCGTATGACATTGCAGATGTCGACTCCATCACAGCGCCTCTCGGCGTGCCCTGGGCGAAGGAGAAGGATCAACCTTTTTCCGCTTGTCCGACTTACATTGGATTCTTCTGGGATCTTCAAGCGCGCACCGTGGGTATTCCCGAGAAAAAGAAGGAGAAATACAGAGCTGCAATTACGAAGTGGAGGAATGCCAATCCTCCCGTACATGACCTTAGAGAAGCACAGGAGTTGCACGGCAAGCTCCAACACGCTGCTCATGTACTACCTTCGGGACGGGCTTACCTTGCTTCCCTCGAATCTTTCATCGGCACGTTCGGTGACCGTCCTCACAAGCCGCGTCGTCCTCCCAGATCCACTGCCGGTGACCTCGCTTGGTGGTTCAACCAGCTCTCGAGGCCAAGACTCGAACGGTCCATTCCCGGGCCATCCCAGTTGCTCGACGTCGGGGCCTACTCTGATGCCAGCTCATCCACAGGAATTGGCATCGTCATTGGCGGTGCCTGGAGAGCCTGGGAGCTACAGGGCAGATGGCAGCTCGAAAAAAGAGACATCGCTTGGGCGGAAGCAATTGGTCTCGAACTACTCGTCCGTACCTTACTACCAACGATCTCTCCAGGCACACATGTCAAGGTGTACGGAGACAACAAGGTCGTTGTCGAGGGGTGGAAACGAGGCGCGAGCAGGAACGTTCGAGTCAACGAAGTTTTCAAACGCATCCACTCCCTCCAAGATGAGCACGAGTGCTATTTCCACGCCAGATACTTACAGAGCTCCGATAACCCGGCGGACAACCCCTCGAGGGGCATTTATCCCAAAGGCCCTCTCCTCCCAGCGCCAGATCTACCCAACGCCGAGGACTTTGGATTTCTACGGCTCGTCTCTGAGAAGGAAATTTCTGAAGCAAGTTCGACAGGGAGATCAGGCTCCACTGCTAAACCAGCCTCGCAAGAACCCTTCGCACCAGACGACGACATCTTGGACGACGTCGCATACGAGCTCCTCCAGCACAGGGATGTTTGGGACTTCGACATTACCACCTCAGATTGTTGATTCAGCGGCGAACACCAGGCCTTACTTTTCCGACCTCACTCCGTCATCATCTCCGCTTCGACCCCATTGTCTAGCAAAGGAACGTCTCGCTAAATGGCGTCCTTCCTCGCAGCTGGGGAGCGCTCTCTATGACTTCTCGGGAGAACCTCTTCCCTTCTCGCAGAACGTGATCGATGCAGTTCACGGCACTCTAGCAGGATCTTGGCAGGAATCGACGAAATCAACTTACGGTTCTGGGCTACTTATTTTCCACGTCTTTTGCGACAAACACGCCATCCCTGAGCATCAGCGCGCTCCTTGTTCACGCGATTTACTTGCGGCGTTCATTTCGTCTTTGGCAGGACTATACTCCGGAGGTACTTTGAGGAATTACGTCGCAGGCATTCGAGCCTGGCACGTCCTTCATCGCCTGCCTTGGAAAGTTGACGACGTGGAACAGAGCCGACTTCTCGCTAGCGCCGACAAGTCTACGCCTGCTACCTCGAAACGCCCTCCTAGACAACCTTTCACTCCAGCTTATCTGTCGGCCATTCGTGATCAACTTGATCTTGCGACACCTCTCGATGCCGCCGTCTTCGCGTGTTTGACGACTACCTTCTACTGTTGTGCACGCCTTGGGGAGTTCACGGTTCCAGCGCGCAACGCATTCAAACCGGATGAGCACGTCAAGCGATCGAATATGCGTGAGGAAGAGGATCGCAATGGCAACAAGGTCACCGTCTTCTTCCTCCCTCGCACCAAAACCGCCGTAAATGGTGAAGATGTTTTCTTCGCAAAGCAAGAAGGTCCAACGGACCCTCTTGAGGCTCTCGAGAACCACCTCGCACTTAATTGCGGGCCGTCAAGTGCTCCTCTCTTTGCATACAAAGATCGTCATGGAGACCTCATTCCTCTCTCGCGAATGGACTTTCTTCGCCGCTTACAGCGGGCGGCAGCGGACGCGCATTTAGATCCCCTAGAAGGGCATGGGATTCGCATTGGTGCCACCCTCGAATATCTCCTTCGAGGCCTTTCCTTCGAAACCGTCAAACAGCTCGGACGCTGGAGATCCGAAGCCTTCTCAGGCTACCTACGAAAGCACGCGAAAATACTTGCTCCTTTCTTGCAAGCCGTGCCTGTACTGCTCAAATCGGTACAGCAGCTTCTCGCACAGAGATGAGGTTACTTTTGTGAGTACTTCCTCCTATTATTTGGGGTACTCGTTGCGCTCGTCGCGTCGTTGTACTCCTGCCTTTGATGGGTGCTCTCGCTCACCTCGTACCTCTTTCTTTAGGTGGCGGATGAGTTACCCGGGTGTCGGAGCCGCTAGATTTATGGAGGCGGCTTTCACCCACACACATCTTTTATATCTTGTCTATCAGTCTCGCGAGATACTTCTACATGATTTATATGTTTCTATTCTGCTCAGATTTGACTACAGATGCATTTGTATTTATACATAGCTATATACACGAAGCTATGATCTAGGCATGAGGTGCTGTGCACTCGCGTAGCTGAGCGTATCGACTGAGGACACAGACGTAGGGTTACACCTCATTGGTACTTAGTTCCCACGCCCTGTCCAAGAGAGAACGGGAGCGTCGAAAGACAATTGAAGTAGATAAAATCAGAATTAATAGTACTAAGATTCAATATAGTAGGAAGGCATGGATTAGGGTGGCATGGAGGGAAGGAGGGATGTTAGACAGCGTGCGCTCACATGTTTGACGTCATTGCATGCAGGAAAGCGCCGATTTAGCGCGCGTTCGAAGTTGCTACTGTAATTTGTTCGAGTGCGTCCAAAGGGAGAAAAAGATTTAGAAGTCATATAGCTGATAGATAGTACATCTGCTACGACACATTGTTTGCATTTTGGTACATGTACAAAGCTTCGAAAGCAGACTATATGTGTTCTCCTTGCATAATCCTAGCACAAATCCAACTTCAGAGTTCGTTAATTACACTAGAAGTGCATATCCTGTAGATTTGAGAAAATATGATGAGAAGCTACTCGAGGAAGAGGTCCGCTTGGGCGAGGAATCGACTGACGGTTGTTCAACACGATTGCCGATTGCTATTGAGTTTGTACCGATTCATTGACAAGCTTCAAGACTCGGATACTGTACTCTTACTACTTCTCACACGAGCGTTACTCTTTTAGCCTCACTGAAAATGTATATTTCATCTTCCTTATCTTTATCTTTGATGTCTTTTGCTTTTCAATCTAATATTTTTGTGGTGCTATGACTTGCGGTGAGAAGTGTTAGCTGCGCTTGAGTGGGTATATGCGCGCGCTTGTGATCAGCGCTTACTGATTCAAACGGCCGTTCGGTCGAAACGCACCTCTATATAATAGCGCTATTGCCAGTGATACGTATTACTACGTTATTAGAGAGCTTTACAGGTAATCGAGTGCTATGGGGACTAAAATACTAGTAGGTACTTGGTGCGCAAGAGAGATAATAAACTCACGGTACGTATGACGGCTGCGGTACAGAATCTATACGAATTCAATGCCTGCAGCAAGCGCCTAAGCCTCGTTCCTTCTTAGTAGCTCACACTGGCATACGTGTGGTACTCTTTACAAGTAAAATACAAGTACTAAGATATTCAATGACCAGATATTGACAAAGCTCCGAATTGTGGTGTCTGAAGCGTTTCATTGCATAGTGTGTGCTATCTCGGCGTACTCGTTGCGGTCGAACTTCGAGTTCTTTCATTGGAGCCGTGAGTACACGTGGATAATATCAGATATAAATCACTGGAAAGGAGCGCTACCAAGCCCTTCATATAATTATCGAATGTGTATTGCTTTTTCGAATCTTTGTGGAATTGGCACGTTCGGAAGCCGACTATATGCTGCTTATTGCGAAGTCATGGATAGCCTTAATTTGCTTGATAGTTTAGAAATGCAGCGAGAAATCTCACATCAAGAGCTGTCGAAAGTGAGTATCTACTACTTGTAGAACATAACCGTGACTTCAAGTTGAAGAAGACCGACAAAGCGAAGTACAATGAACTATTGCTGGTGCGAAGATCAACTCGAAGCACATTTCTGTCAAGCTGCTCTTCGTGCCAAGATCTGGAATAATGGAATCCACCAGGAGCATGAAACTGTAGAAGGGAAGCAAATGGAACTCGAACGACAGACTATCTCGTACTGAAGTCACTTTCGGCGTCTCGCGGGCGCTTCAATGGCATATCAATTGCAAGCAATTTTGTCGTTCATACATGGTACATGTGCTGTTTTATATTTCATACACATAGTATAATGCATTTATGGCGCTCGATCAATGTAATAAAGCTTCTTACCATAGCTCCCCTTCGTACTGAAGAGCGAGCGCACTTTGGATAGAGCTTGTGTACGAAGATTCCAAATGCGGAACCCGAGTGAGTCTCACATACTTGGGTGCCTTTCATTTTTTAGAGGACCCCGGCACTTGCCTTACGCTGGATCAGCGCGGCTGATCGAAATTTCATCCTGACCCAGCTCGCCAACCGTACCCGCCCCGCCTGGCCTCTTCCCTCGATCCCTTCGGTCCCTGCGCGTTGCCCCTGATCTACCCTACCCTACCCCTTCCCAATTTCCCCAATATCGAGAACGCGCCTCCCTTGCGCGGCTCCCGTAGATCCTATGCTTCCTAATAACGCTTCCATAGCTTGCACACTCGCTTGGACTTCGCAAATCATTTCGTGGAGGCGCATGACCCGCGTACCACACCTATCACTCTTGAGAGGCATGTGGATTTATCGTTGATTTTGTGTTTCTCCACGTTGATCGGATTCTTCTCTATTTTCTTCCACGTCGCTCTCTCTCTCACTTTTCTCTCTCGGAATGATCGCGACTTATCTTGGGATTTATCACAAACAGAAAGAGCATTTTCTATTTTCGTGCAAAACCACCCCTTTTCTAGCCAGGCCTCCGAGGATATCCAGGATATCCACATTTCGACCATATCGAACCGTATCTATCTATCCCCTTCAAGCGAATACTGAAGATCCCAACGCAAATCATCAGTGACGACGATCCGGATCCGGGATGCGTCTTGACCCGCCAGGACGCCACACCTCCTTGAGGTGGGTCCTTCCAGCCCGAGAGACGTTTTTGCATTCCGTGTACATGTATACGTCGTTGTGCACGAGTTCGGAGGCAGACGAAAGGAGATTCGAGGATGAAGGACGGCTTGCGGTGGGTCAATGGGCCGTCCTTATTTGGATTTTTCACTCACCAATCACTCTTTTACCAGAACTTTTTTCTTACAGATGATGATGATGATGATGCTAAAGATGCTAAAGGCTCTGGAACGCGTCGACCTCTGGCCAATGTGCAGCACATGTGAGTGCATATACGGAGCCATATCATCCCTCAACCTGTCATAATCATGCATCATTTAGATTCGGACTAACAAAACATCTATACTTACCTCTTACAGGACGCTTTTCACCTCGAGCTTAACACGAGAGAAAACTCGTGCTCAGGACTCAAACGGATCCGAGTCGCAATCGCAATTGCAAGGGCCTGGATTCGCTCTCTCCCTCTTGTTCACCTGACTGGCGTACAATCAGTCAATCACCTCTCATCCTCCCTCAATCGCATTGCTGAAAGCACCTCCCCAGGAAGGAAACACAGAGCAAAGTACAAGACGTCACCCGGGGCCTTTCAAGACGACATATACATAATGATCGACAATGCTGCCGCCGGGATCTCGAGCTAGGCACCCTCCGACTAATAGTAATACTGTCTGTTATTCGACTCCGGACCCGTGTTCAGGCTGTTCAGGCCCCAAGTTCTAGACGCCTTCGTTCGGCTTGTCAGTCGCTTGGAATCCCATTCAATATTCACCCTCATTTTTTTCGATCGCGACAAAAACATTGACGCCACCGCCGATCATCAACTGCCGAATATCGCAGCCGCTTTTCGATCGACGAGGACAAGGATCCAAAAGAAATTTGAAATTTGGGCATTCGCGGATGTACGAACGAATCGAACGCGCCGTACACGTACCAATTATTCACATATCACCTCATCGTATGCATAAGCGGGACTCGGGACTGGGTTCATGCGCGCCTGGTTCTCAACTGCATACTCAGGACCTGGATTTACTCTCAAGATACTACACGAGAGCTTCTCTTCGGGCCCTCTTTCCTCGCGATCGCCACTCCGATGCCCCCTATCCTCTCCGCTTTCGCAGCTGGTACTCTCAGCAACAATGAAGCTCGCCATCCAACTGGCAACCCACCCATACGCGTTCCTCACCCCCATTCCGACGCGTCAACGACGCATACACACGCATATACTCAAACTTTGCGT
Organism: Schizopora paradoxa; assembly: GCA_001020605.1. Classification (NCBI taxonomy): domain Eukaryota; kingdom Fungi; phylum Basidiomycota; class Agaricomycetes; order Hymenochaetales; family Schizoporaceae; genus Schizopora; species Schizopora paradoxa. Next base: position 227,669 of record KQ085885.1, read on the forward strand.
ACTCTGAGTTATCCGAATACTCAAATGGCAGCGCTGCGTACCTCTCAGATCCAAGCTAAGCCTTTCGCGGAACGGAGGCCAGATAGATGGACGGGATACCGACGATACACGTTCCAATATCAGTTTTGAACTATCATCCGTTGACCTACGATGGGCGCCGCACTCGTTCCGCTCGTCAAGGATTAATGGGAGATGGTGTTGTTCTCGGGGTTTGCTAGTTTCGAGTGTCGCAAGAGCAGAATCCCGAGCTCTGGACATTCCGAGTCTTGCGATCGATGTGACGGGACTGCGGAAGCACCGCTCTGAACATGGCCCAGGTCTTTTGAAAATTCAGCGCCCTCCGGCGCAACCGAACATTGAGGGAATGAAACAACTCGACAATCGACGTTCATTGGCGGAAAACACAAAAATTCTGTTCGTCAAACTCGCTCCGGATTCGTCTCTCGTTGTCATCGGTGTATGTTATCTAGCGATTCTTTCACTCTGGCAACACTCTAAGTCTGGAAACACGAAGTGTTTGTTCGGAATCGTGCATTACAGTAACGTTGGGCGTTGACGGGTGGGCGTCGTCAATAGCGACATCCCCTCTTTCAATCTTTCGACGACACTTCATCTCCGGTATCCAGCTTCGAAGATCATCCGTCGTCCGAACGTGTCTTCGTCTCCTCTCCTTCATTCTCCCGTTCTTCGACGGAAGAAGCTTACTGGAAAGAGGCTCTTGAGGACGTGGATACCCGCGAAGTCTCCATGCGACGGACACGAGACCCAGATACAATCTGAATACCGTGACACTAATGACACTAATGACACCACGGCGCCAACGCGTGTTCGAGTCGTTTCTTCTTCATTTTATGAAATGTGGACTGGTATGGTATGGAAGGTCTCTATACGCCCCGAATCCCTCTAATGGGCGTCTGCTCCTTCTTCAAGTTCAAGTTCAAGTTCGAGTCTTCCTGGACTCGTGAGCGACTCGTGTACTCAGACCTCGGTGTCGTTAACAACGCTATCAAGTAAGCTTCCAAGCCCGACTCCCGACTTCAATCTGACTTGCCCGCCGCTTCAAACTAGGTTCTTCCCATCCTAAACATCGTCTGGCTCGAAGCGCGTGAGCGCTAACACGCGCTTCCAAGTAGCGTTGGAGTCCGTACTGGCGCATCCCAAGTTCGTTCTTCCCTTCCAACATTGCCCAATACCGGTGCGCGTTAGTGAGCTAATCCCCACCACTCCTAGTAGCCTAAGGCATTGGAGCCCTACGCAGACTATCCCCGACATTGCCTTTCGGATCTACCACTCCACTATCTAACCGCCGATCCATTAGAGTGTATTCGGAGCTGCTCGAGTTATTACGCTGGTGCCCGTCTCCATGACACAGGATCACTCGGCAAGCTCGCTAGAACGACAGAATTCCGAATTAGCTCCACACCAAAACTGAGCTTTCATCGAGACACCCACCACAATCATTTCAGTGCACAACTTTCAGCGGACAACGGTGAGCTGAAATTTTACAGGCAGAATTCAGACAGAAGTATTTTCTTCCTTGTTTTTTCCCGGATTTTTTGGTCCGCCTCGTTGTGCTCCTCTAGCTCATTCAGCTGGCTCACAAAGCCTTCGTCGCATTCTTTCGTGCTCCAACGGCATCTCTCGGCTCACTGATCTGCACAGGTCGTTGCCCTCTCGACGGGCACCAGCAGAATAACTCGAGGAGCTCCGAATACACTCTATTCAATCCATTCCACTCTCCCAGTGGCGCGAATCCCTATGCGAATTCAAATTTCGAGTTCGATCCCAATCGCCGCGCCCCAGCACCTCACCCCAATCGATCGATCCGACGCTGCGCCCGCTTTTAACCTCTCAGATAAACTTCATGCGATCGAGACTGCCTAACTGCGCATTTCGAGTTAACAAGTAAGATGCTCGCCTTTTTTTCTCCCTCTCTTTATTGATATTTGAATTCTGTCTGACCGGCCCTTGTTCCCGCAGCTCACCGTTCTTTTTGTCGAGGAGTTTTAGTGCGTGCGCAACAGCGAGCGCGTTATTGTGCCACAGGGATAACATGACGATCCCGACGGAACCTCCCAATTGCTATCTAGGTGAACTCTGTTTTCTGCAGCTCAAAGCTACCGAGGATTCCGTTCCCGACTGCCTCTTCGAGTTTATTTCATTTTCACAATACGCTGCGAACAACGCCTCGGGCCGCTCGCAATAATTGAGCCTTCGACATTTCTACTGTGACCGACGGCCGTACTCACCATCCAGTACATCTTGTATTCCTTTTCACCCCCTTCTCAAGTTTACCCCTCATACAGGAAGATCATCCTTTTTGCAAACGATGAAATCCACACCCAAAGTCCAAGGCCGATGAGTCTGTTCACTTGACTTTAGCCTTTCTTCTCGCCCTGGACTAATTTACTGCCGTCCAGGAACGCGTTGACTCCCGAGTCGAGGACGAGAGTCGGATGTGTCCCTTAGCGGAAGCAAACGGTGCGCACGCGCTTTGCACGTCCGTATGGCCGTCAGGGAAAATAGGCGCCCCCGAGCGATGATCGACGCTCCCCCGTCCGGCGGTACCTCGACCTGACTATATGCGTAGCCTGCCACTGCTCCTACACTTATCGCTACTCGCCCGCACACTAGCACATGCAAGCACACTCACTCTCATACCCAGGCTTTCCGTGCCCTATCAAAAAGAAGCTCGGGGGAGGATCGACGCGTTGGCGGCGTTATTTGTATTTTACACTTTTGTGAGTGTCCGTTTGGTTTGGTCGTTCCTGGCTTTGTAAGTGGGGATTCTGATGATATATTTGCCTCCGCGGGGGCGGCGCACGGCGTAAAGGCAAACAGGACTCGGAGCAGCGAGGAAGGACTGGTGTACCTGTGTGGTTGCATGTGCGTGCTTTCTTTTTGATGAAAGAAGTTGTTATCAAATCATTGTCTTGCCCACTTCTCCTTGCTTCTCCGTCATGCCGACGGACGAAACTGCTTCGGCGCGTTGAGAGGCCTGAACCTCGAGCCCGCCCTCGTCGAAAATACCGTGACGCTATCAATGTCACTGCGATGGTTCGTGTCCCTTGTTCCAAAATATACATACCCCTCGGTTCCGCCGTGGGCGCGGGTGAAATGACCACTAATACAGCTACTCGCAGTTCCCCTCTTTTTCTTCCTCCGCCGGCTTCGACGCGACGTGGATAGCGAGAACGATCACCCTTGCTTCGAGCTCTCGATCCTCGAAAATTAAAAATTTCCGGGAGCTGCCTTCTCGATTTTCTCAACTTTCTGGAAGTTGATCGGTAGGGGGACGCCTTTCTCACTCGATATACCCGGTCATACATCTTTTCTCCTCCCTTCAACTCTGCACGCCTGGGAGGCGCTCTCGCGCTCTTACGGACCAGCCTCTTTACCACCTCAGTTCATCGAAATGGTCTGCGATTCCGCTTTCGGAATCAAGCTTTGCAAGTGTCGTTCTCGAGATTAACTCTCAACCGTCAGCGCTCAATTGGATTAGCGGAAATTAAGTATCGCAGTTCGTCGGGCGGGCGGGGGCAGTTCATCGAGTGTATGTTTGTGCGTTTGTTGTGTTGTTTCATTTCTCAACTTACTGCACTCCTAGATTTTAGACAGCAGCAGAAGATTTCGATCGACATCATGATCCACATCCAGTCTTTGATGAACAGACAATTGGTCTGGGTTTGACATACTTACGAGCCACAGATTCCGCTCGATCACCGCTCCCCAAGCGCTCCTCCTTCATTTCCGACAAATGAATACCCATCTTCCATCATCCGCGTCGTATCTGGCCTTGGTTAGGAGTCCATCCCGCCGGCGAGTTCATTTCACTGATTCACATTTCGGCGAAGTTCTCTTCCAAGCTCACTGGCGTAACAAGGAGGCCCCGTGGACGAAAGCATAGATCTCAATTCTATGGACTAAGCTCTCCAAGATCCTACTCTTGTGATTCTTCCCACATCTATTTCGTCATGGACGTTCGTGCAATTTGATCGAGACGATTACTTGGGTCACCGTCAACAGCGATTGATATCAACAAATCATGATCGACTTCGTTCGATGGACGTGGACTGCCTCTACCTTCACGTTCATTTTGAATGATCTACCAAGGATTGCACCGCCGTCAAGTTCGGAAATCTGGCCCATTCTGTTTCGATTGGCACACACAATTCTAATTCATGGAAAATCACGCCTCCGTGACTGGTTTCCTCCCAAATTCTCTATCCGACGTGGCTCGTTTTTCTCTCAAGAATCAAATACCGTGTCTTCAAGGGAAGCTAAGAGTACAACACTTGAGATACTCAGATAGATCGCTCCGTGCTTCCGCACCGGCGACTGCCTCCTACGCACCAAAGACTCTCACTCACCTTTTGCATTCGAAAGGAAGGAGGAGGAACGTCAGTGGCGGCCAACTTCGAATTTTGTGCCTGTCAATCTTTTTTCGCGTGACGGGGAGTGCAGTTCGCGGGCTTCGTCGCGGAGGATAGAGAAGAACTTCGAGATTTTCGGCTGTCAGTTCTGTCATTTACACCTTCACTCACGCGTGAAACTATTTCGAGTCCATCGTCATCCCTGCATTCAATACCTCAGTCTCTCGCTGCGTCTGAAATGGTGGACACACGCACACACGATCGGAGTACCATATCCAACTCAGATGTGCAGTTCTGACGGGTGGCATGATCCAATCACTTCGTCCCGTGGATCTGCTCGAGGGTCGGGTCGAAGGTTGTTCTTGCCTCAATTCTCTCGCCCATCTCGTTGGCTTTGCAGCCTAGATTTGGTATTGACAGCTGTGTGCGTAGAGACACGTGTCGCGCTTCTCCTCCCTCCCCCAGTTCTGTGTATCGTTCGCTAATTATTTCTCCGAGTCCGAGGGCTGATGTGCTCCAAGATACTCCTAAAACCTCGGTCAGAAACAAGAACGAAACTCACCGACCACTGCCAGCACAGAGCTCCGAAATCCGTCGGACTCAGGAGTTCTCTCCTAACTCTCTTCGAATGCGAGACACGCCCGTACGCCATTAATCACGATTCCAGTGCTCATCGGGTTTTCCTGACCGTGAGTGAGAGCGGGCGCCAGCGGGGTGGGTACTTCATGAAGCTTCATGTATGTCACGGTCGAATTACAGGCTATTCCGAGCCCAGACTCGGAAAACGCCCTCCACGTCTATTGTTGTTTTTCAAAGATCAGTTTATCCTCCGGGACTCATCCGGATATTTCTTACATACCTTCACCTCCGAGCGCAGTACGCAGTATGCAGCAACATCGTTTGGCTTTGCAAAACGGCTTATCGCTCCTACTAGATCGCTCACACCCAACGCCCATGTCACAGGCTATTGGGAGAAAAGATATACATGTATCTCGCCGGAAAGAGCCTGGCCGCCACAGCACTATCCTTGAGGCGGAACATGGCGCAGAAACGGTTCGCACAGTGCTAACTCAGGACGAGGCGGGTCCGCGTTTCAATAATCATGTCGATCTGGAGAGAATGTCAAGCCTCTTGTGGCACTCTGACGTGGTCATGAGAAGTGTCACGGACTGTTTGCTCTTGCAGCAGCTCCTCTAATGAGTACGGGATAACTAGACACGAATGGCATCAAGGTGGGTCGGTGATCATGCAGCCTGAGGCCTGTGATTGACGCCTTGTACCTTTCTATTCAGCTTTGACGTTGGCGTTAGGATTGACACCCACATCGATCACTCACTTCTCGCTGGCATGTATTTCATGTGATCCCGAAATCCTGATTTGCTTCGCATATGGTCCGTACACTCCTTGTGCTGCTTCTCGGGCTCGAAATCCTACGGCGGCCGCCTCGAAAACCGATGCAACATGGGCAGCAGACCTCTATGCAGTCTCGACCTTGACGCCAGCATCAATTGCGAGCGAAATGAAGATTTCACGTCGCTTTGACTCGCATATCGCACTTGGAGGCTCTTGTTCTCTCGTCTTCGTTTAATCCTGCGCGTGACCGTTTGTGGTGCTCTCACCTTGGCGTCTACACACGTCCGCGCGTATTTTTACGCAGCTCTCCCTCCTTCGTGCCGATTGATTTCCAGGCGCATACACTCAGCCGCCCGGCCTATCGTCGCGCGCCTCTAACGTCAGCGCGAACGTCATGTATCACTGAACCCGGGTCCATAAAATCAACAGCTCGAGAACCCTGAGATTTATGAAAGCCCTATTCGGGCAGTTGGGATACCTGTGTGTAGGTAACAGATCAGTCAACAAACGGAACACCATTCTCAGACACAATGCGAAAACAAACGATGTCAATGTTTCCAGCGCTTGTTTCTACACCCGCAGCAATTCCGTTCATTGAGCGGGCGTGTCAACGGGGCTTGTAGAGAAAGCCCACGGCGATATCGCGACCCGCTATGAAAGCACTATAGAGTGATATAGTTGCAGACTGGTCATTGGATCAGAACTGGCGCTTGGGCTCTCGATGAAACACTCCACCTTCACTTTCAATGTACTCCATCAAATATTTTCCAAATGAGCATTATTGAAGGGATCTTCCCCAATGGTGAGATATATGGATCGTCTGTGCTAAAGTGAAGGGTTACTCAATAATGAATGTAGTCTTTACAAGAAGGCCGTCCTCACCGAATATGATAGATTGCTTGAGTTTATTGCGCTCCTCTTGTCGCACTTGCAACATGAGGTTTTGTAGGAACATTGAAAACTGCAACATTTGTTTCGTTACAACGATACCTTAGATTTCAAGTCAAGGTTACTTACATATTCACCCTCCGATGTCCGGATCGTTCTCACACCTGTGTTCGACACATTTGATCGTTTCGTATCTTCCATGGGTATCTCTTGCCCAAAGGTCCTATGGCCCAAAGCACTCGAGGTAAGATGGAAAACGATAACATCTCTATGATCCTCCTTCGAGGAAAGATTAGTTGCGAAGAACCAGGCACGACACACTAAGTAACGTACGAGCTTGATTCAACCCAATCGTAATCTGCTCCTCCCGACGCCCACAGACAATACAGTTCCCGACCTGATCGTCGCGCTCAGCGACTCCGGGGATTGCCAAATCAGGAGACGCGAGAACGTAACTCGGCTAGCGCCGATCACGGGCCGATCGAGCGGCTGTGTTATGGGCTGAGGTCTCGGCTCCGGCGGACGCAGTTCAGCGACCTCCGGCTCGATCTGAAGGAATCTCATTTTTGTTCTCGGGAAAAAAGGCTCTGGCTATCATCGGAGAGTGAATGTGTTCTGCACCCGTAAAACTTCCTTTCTTGGTCCTTTCGTCCTCGTGTTTTCATGAAAATATGTCTTCCCTTCTTCTTGGTGAGTCGAAAGTCCTGCATGTAGCAAGGAAAATATGTCTCAGAACCTCCCTAAAGCACAGAGATATGACCCGTACCTTTACTATGTCTTGGAAAGACCATGAAAGGCAATCCCCAGATTTTCTCGATCGGTGTGCAGATCATGAAATGTCGCGATGTCTGGTCCCGTTCCTGACGGCGGGTGACACAGCACGCACCCAATCTTGTCTCCGTGCCTGCTGTCAAGTCTTTGACATGCAAGGCGGAGGCGCTTTCCCCATCTCAGACAGATCAGCGGACGAAAAGCACCATCTTCTGCATGTTCACGGGCCAGAGCCTCTGACCATGCATCAGTCCATCCTAAACAAAAACACAAGACGGTCATCTCGGCAAAGCTCTTCTGGATCTTAGACAAGTGCGGTACGACATACCAAGCCAAAATCGTCTCCTATTAGTGTCCGAGTCGGAGTATGTTTTACTCACTTCGATCAAACAGACTTTTCGCGTTCGACACGCTAACCCAATTCTTCGACAGAACAATGTTGAGCCACGCCTCTCCTCCTGAAAGTCAGGCCCAGGGCAGTCGAAAGACACAGCTTTGGCCGGGTCAGAACAAGGGAAGCACTCGACACAGCCGGAATCTGGAACACACGACTGTCAAATCCAATTTACAGTTTCGCCCCAAGGCACGCACCATTATTGGCTCAAGCCTATTCCATTCGTGGACATTGCGTGGCGTTTACGTGTCGGGAGTCGGGGCAGGACTGGGCCAACTGACGCGACCCGACGCGCGGCGCGGCGCAAAGAAAATGCTTGTAAATTTCCGGCGGTCCAGGCTAAGGTGATTTAGTCGCTAATCCTTCGGACAACCAATTGGCCTGGAAACAGACGGCTTGCGGGAGTGTTGGACTGTAACAATCGGCCATCTAAATCCAATGCGCAGTATGACTTTCGAAGGTCGACCGTCACGAAAGATGATCAGAACAACAAAGCCCATGCCTCATCCATAAGGCAGTCATCGAACTAACCATGAACAGAGGTGACCGGCTTGCTGGTACTAGCTCCAGATCGACTCGAGGCTCTTGAGGCCAACTTTTGGTACACAAGTGTCAAGCCGAAACTCGACACGGTTGAACCTGACAGTGCCTTTCCGTTTCCCTCGGCAAGCATTCGAATCGTTTACTAGGACCTCTTGAACCAAGGCTCTCGTAGGTGCACCGCGATGATGACTACTAAAGCCCACTGCGGTGCCCACTGCGAAAACTATGGCAGCCTTTTCGGTCGCATTGACGGCGATTTCTTTGCAGCACATGGAGCGGGACATCAGCTCGAGCTCTGGCGGGTGCGAAGCAACGCCGAGTACGACATGGCGGCCCTTCCGACTGATTGTGGAATGCTGCAGCTTTTGATTAATTAAATCCAGTAATCGTGTTAATCAGACTTACGGCCTGGCTCCGCTATTGTTCCCTGAACAACATGGATGGCGAGGACAGATATGTCACAAGTTGCGACATGGATATGCCTCCGTTTCGAGGATTGTGTTGAAGTTTAACCCCTTTTCCGGAGTGTTTGAAGTCGTGGTCACGAGCATACACATATAGCCTCGAGGTTTCTTCAAGATTTCCAGGTGACATAAAGCTCACCAAGCAGATTCTCAACAAGGTCTCCGACGATCTCGTTCTGTTCATCTTTCCGTCGAAAGATGTATGTTTGGCACATCTTTTACCGCGAAGACGGAAGTAGATGGCATATGCTTTATCGGAACGACTTTTGAGCCGAACGACCGCTTTCTCTTCTCTGATTCTCATGCGCTATCAGAAAGTGAGCGAAAGGGAACGTAAACCGAGGATTTCCTTGCTCACGTTGTCCCATGTAGATGATTATCGTATATTTTGGACCGGAAGAGATGAACGAAGCCATCATGGACCTATCGCCCTAATTGGTGACCCTTGTCCTCGACGTCGATTGAATCCCCCTCAATATCTCCCTCCGGGTCCTAAAGCCACACTCTTAATCCTCACGCCAGGATCTTGGACGAGTACTTCGGTTAGAGGAATAATACTCTTCTCGACTAGCACATGCAAAGGGACAAGAAATTCGTCATCCTCTGCAGGTTGGCTAGCTTGTCTGCCATCAAGAGAGCATTGAAAGACTGTTCGGGACAAGTTAAAGCCTTTTAATCCGATGATCATTTGTCTGGCTAAACTCAGGCGTCAGAAGATCTTCCGACCCATTCAGAATACGAACATACCGTTCCAAGACGCATACTCTCACCTCTCATTAAATCGTGTCTCATGGTGAACACCATCTGGGAATAGACGAGAAAAGCTGCTCGAAAACCAGTAGCTTGACGAGCGGTTTGTGGCCATGAAAGACGCCGTTCATGAGCCTACCCATTTTGGATGTCTGAGAACCTTATATGGACCGGTTTGTTCTCCCAAATACCCATTGACTCGATACTGAACGGAAATTACTTTGGTGCGCTTTGGATAGACATACCAACGCAGGGGTATGAATGCCACGATGGTGAGCGCCCCCCTAGATCGATAGGCGATCGGCGAGGCGCTACTTGAGGGATTTGTATTAAGTACAGTAGCCTCGCTCAAAACTTCGCCATCGACGCACCTTGGGCGTCCATGTCGAACGCCTGCCCGAAGAAAGCAGGTAGCGAAGCAGAGGGGGGGCAGAGGGAAGCATCCTGCGAGATTGATCACGCAGTCGTGCGCCAATTGCTTGAGAAGAGCCCGCGGTCTGTCTCCCCTGAGGACTGGATGCACACTTGTTGAATATTCGAGTGCAATTCCCACTTGCATGGTCACTCTAGATCCTCGAAGTTTGAATTTAGCGTTGTTTTATCGGGTGCCTCCAAGTACTGCACCGAATGAGCGCAACGATCAAGCCAAGTACTTCTCCGGTAACTCCACAAGAATAACTGACTCGAATCGGAGCGGAAGGTCCAATCTCGATGCTCATCATGTGCCATAAGCGGAGAATCAAAGCTATTCCAGCAGCGCTCGTTCAACATGTAGAACGATGAATCTCAATGAAACCTCTTACCGAGTGTTTCTGTGCCTTGGACACTACCCTTTAAACTGAATCTTTATCCTTGCATCGATATACGTGGTGTTTGAGGGCCTGCTCTATTACTTTGTCACGAAGATGGCGGCTTGAGCGGTCATTCCTCGGTGCTGGGGAAATCGGTAAATGAGAGATCCTGCACAAAACACGAGGCATCGTGGTTTCTCATCTTGAGAGATAAGACCCGGTAAAAGATCATGAACGCACTCGAACTCCTCACGATGAGAGGAAGTTCTGTGTGATTCCACGATGTCACGAAGCCCTGTCGTAAGATACCTATCTCCCTGAGCAATCATACGATTCGTATTCAGCACTGAGCGGATCGTACCTTCTGACAAGCGTCGATTGTTCGCATTTGAAGGAAGTGCACTCGTATAAGCGCCCCGGCCTGTTCATCCAACCTATGCCAATGAGAATAACCCCAAGACTGTGGGGAGCGGCATATCCGCCCATGGATCTCCGACGTTGTCCTCTTGCACCCCAAAGTTGTACATCTGCCGAAACCATGTTGAGGAGGAAGAACGATTGTACACTCGTCACTGCCTTGGTCCTCCGTCATGACACATGAACAGGGCCATCAGTCAGCTGTCCTTTCCAAACGATTCTCATGAAATCGATGTTCTTTAGCGTCCGAAATTGAGCTATTGGGACAAATAAACGTCGGAATTCTCCATCCGACGTGTGTGCGTACCTGCTGGAAGTTCAATTGGTAAGGAAACATGAATAGAGAGGGTATTTACGAACGCATCGTGTAGTTTTGTGAAACGAAGTAATCCTTGACCCGTGATAGCTGGACTTGCCATGAGAGCTCGGAAGTGTCTGCGCAAGATAGAACGTTTCAAGCGGTTTCTTCGGGGTTCTCAGTCGGGATGAAGTGAGTCCGCGAACCAGCTCAGTTTCTTTGCTGGCATGTATATCTCATGACCAAGCCATAGATTGGGAATCCAAGGGAATGCGTCGGCTTGGACCGAGTGCCACTGACTTCGTCTGGCGACAATAGCCTCTGCGCCGCCACCTGGGTGAGCCTTGAGCAACACCCGTGATTCCTGCTTGTAATAGCGCGAGAACTTCAATTCAAGCCTCGTCTGAGGATGAAAGGCTACGCACCTTTGAAGAATTCGGGTAATGCGGTCGCGTATGCGCGTATTCACCGCGTCAAGTTACGGTGGCACGGCCATTGCACAGAAATTTTTGAACAACAAAAGACTGGCTTTGAGCATGCCAAGTGAGAGCAGTCCTCTACGGAGTTCTTGGGCATCCCATGCTTCTTGAAGGAACCTTCTTGTTTGCGATTTCATCCGTTATTGGGCTTCGGGGTGGTGGTGGTTCGTGTTTGACTTGCGTTTCCACATTTGGACGAGGCGTCGCCGACGCAATCGAAGACCGTGGCCGTGACTCAAAGCCAACGCCTTTCAAGTGCCTTCCACTCGTCGACAAGATGGAGGAATGGACATCTGACTCAAATGAGTCTCTGGTAATCTCCATGGGTATATCAGAACTCTTAGCGTCTAGTAAATCAAGCTCATTCATTGCAGTCAGATCCCCTGTTGACAAGGACGTCCTAACGGAAACAGAAGATTACGAGGAATTCAACCCAACATTCACCTATCCGGTACGTTTATCAACTTCAAGTCAAGTCCTGTGATGCTTGACAGCACCAACAGATCTTCGGAGACAAAGAAAGGATTTACGGGTACCGAGATTTGGTGATTGACGTGAGTACCTCTCAAACCGAGTGCTCGCATTCACATCAGTTGAGGGCGTCATTAGTTCAAGTTCGCATCTGGGTCATTGGCACAGTTCCTTGCAGTGAGCTACTCGGAAAAGCTTAACTCATCCACCGTCGACGACATTGAAGGGACTCTCTATAAGTTCATCCCGCCTGGTTTGTCGGTCCAAAGAACGCGTGATATCCTAGATTCTGACGCGTCTTCTCACTACAGACTACTTGAAAAACGAAGAAGATTTCGAGAAACGCGTAGAACACGATGCTACGCACTTCAAACCTCTCGGAGAAAAGATTTACTCTTACAAGCGAAGACTGGCTTTGGGGAAAGGGAAAGGGAAGGCGGACGTGGCGTCGGAAGAGTTAAACGAAGATGATGAGGACGTTGTCACTTACGAAGTATACCACGTGAGTATCATGTCATATTTGACTCGTTGCTAATGCTTATTGTCATCCTTCAGGCAAACTGGGACACTCCAGGCTTCCGAGCATATCACAGAAGAATGCAGATCTTCATCTTACTTTATATCGAAGCAGGCTCATATATCCAGGAAGATGACGAGGGATGGGAGTTTGCAGTTCTGTGTGTCATATATTATATCTTACAGACCGAAACTTCTTTATTAATTTCCCCCTCTTTCTAAGGTACGAAAAGAGAAAACGTCCGGATAAGACGATAACTTATCACTTTGCTGGATATTCTACCCTATTCCCTTTCTATTGCTTCCCGGAGCGGGTGAGGATGCGCCTAAGGTGTGCATTTCGAAATTCAAGTCATAGAGACGTCACGTCGATATCTAAATGCTTCCCATACGCAGTCAATTCGTCATATTACCACCATACCAGCGATCTGGACACGGATGTGAGTTCCTTCGCATTGGTAAACTATCCCTGGACACAAATAAATCTCGAATTTTTGAAGCTGAATTATACAAGGCTATCTACAATTACATTCTCAAACAGCCCCGAATCGCAGAACTGACAGTCGAAGACCCAGCGGAAGCATTTGAAGACCTTCGCGACAAGAACGACCTTCAGATGCTACTGAATAACGCAGACTTCATGTTACAGGGTCTTGGATCGTCTTCTACTGTTTCTGCTGGTCTTGGTAAAGGGAAGATGGGTCCTCCAGCAGACAAAATATGGGTCGAGAAATGGCGTAGAGATCTCAAGATGGCTGGCGTTAGTCTCAGATATTTATTCGTTTATAAAGCTGCCATTGACTTCGATCTTTAGCGGCAATTTCATCGACTTGTCGAAATGCTCATCCTCAAGTACATGACACCAGAAGACGTGCGCGCAATGCGTGCTTACAGACTTCAAGTCAAGGAACGAATCTACAAGTTCAATTTCGTACGTTTATTGTAGCTTGAGTCGCGTTCATGTACTCAGCTTCTTGCCACAGGATTCCCTTGCGCAGCTGGATCGTGAAGAACGACTGGAAAAGCTGGAGGAAACTTTCCAAAGTGTAAAAGACGGATACCAAGAAATCCTTTCGAGGGTCTAAATTGTTATATGATATGGATTAACAAGCGGCTCCATGTGTATTCCCAGCGAGGTATGTTTACAATTTTCGGACCACTCAACAATGAACTCGTAGCTTGAGTAATAATACATTGCTTCCAGAGGCAATTTTGAAAGAAGAATAACAAAAGGAATTGAAAGTACTCGACAGCTTTGTTTCGATTATTTATGAAACAATCGGCAGCATGCCTTCTACAACCTCTATTTCTTCCATCTCGACATTATCATTTTCATCCGCAGGATCCTGTTGGTAACAATGCTTCGCTTGTTCATCGCGTGATATCTCGTCAATCCTGAGCTTGGACAGCACTGCGAACCCTTCTTCCGTCTCGTTGTCCAGGTCTTTCTCGCGTTCCTCCCGTGGACGTGATGGGGAGTCCTTGTTGGGTTTGACGCAGTCACACACCTTTTGAAGCGATAGTTCTGACCCCTCATCTTGGAGTAAAGCCAGTGCGTCCACTGACGCCGTTGCTTTTGCAAGCGGCAAGGTGGAGGCAAGAACAGGACCTGCTATAACGATGTCGTGCACAAGCACTACGATGCTATCGTTTCGCTTCACCTCTGGATTGCTTTGCTCTTTTCTACTCGGAGATGTGAGTAAATTTACAATACAGAAAAGAAGAGTCACTGACTTGAAGCGTATTTTTTGACATCCGGCCTTCCCCACGAAAACATACAAATTTGAGACGGGGTCCTTGGGCATGTCAAGGTGGATTAAAGGTAACACATCTTCCAATGCCAGCTTCGCAATCCTCGTCGTTAATTCGAAATCAAACCCGCTGTCGACGAAAACGGCCCCGATGACACTCTCAAAAATGTCGCCAAGAACTTTGGGGGGATCGTATTTCCAGATATTGTGGATCACGTCCTCATACGAAGCTGCCTCCAAGATCTCGGTCTCCTCCGTAATGGCTTTGCTAAGTGCCACATTGTTTGAGAGAAGGTACTTTTGGAGAGAAAACCTTTTCACAGCCACAGTAGCGAATGCTACGTTGCAAATGAGTTGCGATCGCATCCATGACATTTGACCGGAGTTCGCAGTAGGAAATGCGTGAAAAATGTGAGTAACTGTGACCAAATCCATCACAGCTTGAGGCTTATGTTAGCTAACAACGAACATCGGCGGTGATGAAAAGGGCCACTCACCATCTCCAAGAAATTCAAGGCGTTGATAACAAATGCCTCCCAATCCACCGAAAGAGGGATGGACGATGGCTTCAAGCAACAAATCACCGTTTCGGAACGTGTATTGCAACTTGTCTTGAAGGGCATTAAACAACGCGGGACAGCTCGCTCCCTCTCGCTCTCGTCTGCTGTAACGCGTTGGCCAGGGTTCATGCCCTCCGAAAGACAATCCCAGGGCATAGCCGGCTTCAAGCGCCAAGTTGATTCCTCCCGAAAGGAAAGCAGCCCCAAGAGTTGCCTCCATGCAATCCTGCATACTTCGGCGTGGTATCCGCCTGCGAACAGACCTCGGAGGGAAGCTTTCTCCGTCGAGGTCTTTGCTATCTTGGTCGAGCGTAAAGTGCCAGCCTTTCGCGAAACGTGATTCCGAGGTGATGAACATCTCTAACCCACGATGCTTTCCGCGAGCAAGTAAACACCGATTACTGACACTTGTCCTCTTTAGTTGATCCAGTTGCCCTTCGTGCTTGAAAGGGTAGCGATTGTAAATATACGTCACAACGGAGAGTTTGAGAACCGAGTCGCCGAGAGTTTCTAATCGTTGGTTATTGAATCCAGCTACAGCACTAGGAATGACCAGTGCTTCCACCATCCGATCCAGCTTGATATCCGGAAGTCCAAGATGCTTGATGGCTTGATGGGCACGATAGACGTCCGTGATACGTTGACAAAGGGGGCTAAAGACGCGAAGGGTACGAAGAATCCCCTCTGATAGTGGTGCGTGCTTACAGAACCACTGGGGAAGGAGGAAGGTTGATGATTCGCAATCAGATGGTGATGATCCTCCCAGCAGAAGCTCTCCGTCGCGGAGAGCGTACACCGGCAAAGAGATTTTCTTGTAGGGCATGACCTCAATGATGGGATTATCTTGGGGTATTATCGTGGAAGATATGACTCCTGGATATTCTCGCTCGAAGAACTCTGCATAGGTTTCCTTCAGATCAGAGCTGCTTGCGGTTCCAACCTGAGAGCGTTCGTCTGATAAGCATACGTCCTTCCGGATTTTTATCAGCAACAACGATTTTGCATACTTCCTCCCATTCATCAGGACAAGTTTGCCTTCGTGCTCGGACGTTATGGCGGACCAATCGTACGATCCCTTTTCGCTCACGATTGAAGCACGCATCAAATCCCAATCTAGTTGGTCATTTGCGTCCAGAGCGACAAGATAGCACCCCAGGTTTGAAAGCACAGGACTCCCAGAGATGCACCACCATATCCCCATCCGCGTGTATCGATCCACGACATTTAAGTCGTCCGCGTCCAGATCGAAGGCATCGGGGCTTACACCCTCGACGACGACTTTCTGCGCACCTACCGTGAGGTCCGTAGTTGGCAGTCGGGCCCCAGTGATCATCCCAGCGCAGCAGATTCCATCAATAGACACAGAGTGAAGATACCAAGGTGGACCTGTGCTCCAAGGGTACTTCACCATCACTTCCATTATTTCGGGCACGTCTGAGGTTTTTGGAATGGGAATTCCGTCTGCATCTTCCACGTTATTTCCTTTCCGTGGTTTCGAAGGTGAAAGGTGATCATCAAAGACACCAAGACCATGCAACGCTCGCACAACTTCGTAAGCCACAGCGCGCCTTGCCTCTTTCTTCGAATGTCTGATCGGGCCCTCCACTTCATGCAGTTCTTTCGGTAATGGTAAAGCCGTCGGAAGAGTTATTCGAGCGCGAAATCCGGTGTCCACAGTCGAAATAATATAATGTGGCTTGAAGGGGAGGGAATAGCTGTCCCGAGGAATGAACGAACACAGGCGATTGAGAAGTGGTATCGCAGAGTGATATGTCAAAGTAGCGCCTGTAGATGGCACAATATGCACTTCGCGCGCCTCCAGATCACGGGGATCGTCTCGTTCTTCGTCTTCGTCACGTCCTCCATCAGGTTCTTCTGTGTTCTCCTGCTGATAGGATTTCTTCAACTCAGGTTCTATATCACGTAACTTCTTGTAACGGGCAAGTTCTAATTCGTCTTTCTCGTCAATCATGATGACGAACGTCGAAGCTTTTTGACGCGCCCGGCCGCGAGATTGGACATAGGCGACCATATTTCTAATGGGATCAAAGCGTATGACCAGATCGCACGCCTGTAGAGGATCGTCATTCAGCACCCGCGCCGCGGTAGCCTCCTGGTTTGCACTCACTGGAAAATCAAGTCCTTCTTCGGCCACCGACGTCGCAATGACTATTTATCTAGCGTGGTCAGCGAATAGCGAATGATTGAGTAAAGACTGCTCACGCAAGTTCAATTCGCCTGTTCTGAACGATTTAACGACATTTTCTTGCACATTCAAACCCATTCCTGCTATTACGTCTCCGCCACCTTTGAGATCCCCGTGCCCCATAAGTTCAGCGCATTTAATCCAGTCTTTTGTTTCAGAGGTCTTAGTCAATAGCCAAGTAAGTGTCGCTGCGACTTGCCGCTGCTCTGCGAACAAGATACCACGGAATGAAGCCGATTCATGTTGTTTAAGCAACTTTATGAGAGCACAATACTTGGGAGCCATCCATGTCGAAGGAAAAGCATCGACTGACAGTCGACCTTCCACCGCCAGCAAAATCGACCGCAAAATCTTTTGGGATGTATGGGTATCGGTAGAGGGCCCAGTCGAAACTTCAACTGTACTTTCTGAAATCGGGTCCTTATGCGACAGTTTCGGACGCTTCAACCGTCGAATGTTGTCCTCGTATTCACCCCGAATCTCCTCCTGAAGCCTGGCCGAAAGCACCTTGTGCAAGTAATATTCCGCGGCAGCAGGTCCAAGAGAATCGAACGTTTTTCCGTACCGCGTTTCGATTGACTCAATCCGGAGTCCGACGCCATTCGTTAATCCACCTTTCACCAGTTCTGTCCAGAGAGATGGGACGGGGTAATCCGGGTAAATGGAGGGTGGTGGTTCATAGTGAACGATAATCTTTTTAAGACACCGTTCAAAGGTGCTTTGCAGGTATTTTTGTGATGAGGCTCACCTCTGTTGGCTTTGGAGCGTGGCGCTGGAGATCCTGAGAGTGCTGCTTAACAGCATACACTCGAGCAAATAGATTGCTTTGCAGTTTCTGTATTGAAGCAGCGGGTTGGCGCTCGTTCCATACGGGCGAGGCAGTCATTCCAAATATCTTAGGCCTATTGTTTGGGTCGCAATTGACGTAGTGATCCATCATGATAGTATTGAACGGATGGTTATTTCGAGCATGATGGCATTCGTCGAATACGAGGAGAGAAACCTTCGCCGATGTAAGTGCATATAGTCAGAATCCATGTCCACTACTCCGCTCACCTTATCAATCGCCCAGAAAGCATGGGTAAGTATATTTTTGAATATTTGAGCTGCGGTATAAAGTGGACTGAGACGCATGTACAAGCGCGAGTTCAAGTTACTCGTACCTGTCATGACAAGGACGTCAGCATTGTCGAATTCCTTGTGCCACGTCGATTTGTCCCAGTTGTCGACCCCCATAGCTCCTTTGTATCCTCGGATACGCAAGGGAGTCTGCTCTTCGAGAAAGTCGCGTTGCTGGTCGACGAGTGGCACCTTGGGCACAAGGAAGATGACCTTCTTGCTACTCGTCCCTGGCATGGCGCACATGGACTTGATGAGCATAGCGGCAATAAATGTCTTGCCACTCCCTGTATCCAGTGCCGCGATGACATTTTGGCGACGCGAGATGTGGAAGAGTTCTTCTTGGTAGGCGCGCGGTACGTGCTTGGTGACATCGTCGGTCAACGCGTCGAGCGACATGTCGATTGGGGAGAGATGAAATTTGAAAAGCTCCTCGCCGAATGGTGCACTTTATAGAGATGAATGACGCGTCGCCGCAGCTTCAAAGGCGCATCGCTGTGGTTCGAGTCCAAGGGTGCGTTGGCCTCGACGGCCAGCGAAGTGAGGGCGTTCATCGTGGGCGTAACAGCCAAACACCCGAAGAGGAAATTGCTCGGTTCGCCGCGATTATCTCTGACTGCGACAGTGACTTACGCGAAGCTGCGCTCGCTCTGTGCAATTTAATAAATAGGACGACCCTCATTGAGCCCCAGCTTCAAAGGACTACGACGAGCTACGCAGCCCCGAAAAGAAGAAATTTTGAGCAAGGATGGCCATCAACCCTAACGAGGACACGGAATTGTCAGTGTCAAATTGCGATGTATTTTGCCGACGCGTATTCGACGCTCACCCTTTAGCAACGATGCCCTTCGACAGCATGGAATATTACCTCCAAAGGCAGAGGCGCCTCGAACGCCGAGCCCCCCGCCGTCTCCAACGTTGGATGATCTCCTAGCAGATTACACACCCAAGGACCTCCAAGAAGCTGCGGACGACGCATTGGACGATGACGACGCTCGCGTATTGGAAGCGTATCGACGGCAACGCATCGCAGAGATGCGTAGAGAGCAGCTGCGAGCGCGGTTTGGGAGAGTGTATCCGATCGGGAGAGATGACTATCAGAGGGAGGTGACGGACGCGAGCAAGGTAGACGAGGACGAAGATGAGGGGAAAGGGCGGGGCACTGGAGTCGTTTGCTTCCTGTACAAGGACGGGTACGTCCCCCTCCCTACTCAATGTTAACAGACTGATCTTTACGACGAAATCTAGTCATCCTGCGAGCGAGCGAGCGTTTAGTCACCTCCGGGTTCTTGCAACGCGACATCCCCGGACGAAATTTGTGTCGATTGTGGGAGACAAGTGCATTCCCGACTACCCGGATCGTCATTTGCCTACGCTATTCGTTTACCGAGGCGGCCGTATAATAAATCAGCAAACGGCGTGGGGAGCTGAGCGCGAGCGAAATCTTGAAGGTAATGCTCGGAATCCATGATGATGCGTGCACCTCCTGATTGATGCTTCTCCTTGTATTCCTGTATCAGAGTTGGAGGCGTTACTAATGTTAGCGGGCGCAATTTCTTTGCCAGATAGACTGCCGCCGAGAGGGGAAGGAAGTAGGCAAGACGAGGACACGCACAGTGATGATGAAGAATTGCACCGCCAACGATCTTTTGCGACTTCGACGAATGGTGCAGCTCCGAAAAATATTCGAAGTTCAAATGCTTCTCACAAAGACGATAGCGACGGCGACTCAGATTTCGACCTTTAAATTTGATTGAGGTCAGCTTTTTGCACGCCTACTTGGACGTGCATCGATGATAGGTTCTTCCGTGTGTGTTGCTTGTGCTTCAATTCTCTATCATTGTCCAACTGTCATAGAAAAGAATTAATTTTTAGTCCACGATGTCCTCAATTATTCCAAAGCAAGATCGAAAGCAATACACGAGATAGCAAAATCATGATACATCCGAACCGGAAATCGGAAATTACTCCTCTGCCGTATTCGCAGCTTCATCAACGCTTTCCCCATTGTCTACTTCTTCGGCAACTTCTTCGTCTTCCTCTGCTTGATCTGCTTTATTCTTCTTGCTTCCCAAAACAGTTGCATTGATACTGATAGAATTCCGTTTCAAAAAAACTGAGAATCAAGGGAAACAGTGCAAAACACCTGACCTTATCATGACTTGGACCTTCTCCTTGTCTCCACCCTCTGGATTCTCCACTTCAATAGTGACTCGCTTCGAGCCCTTCCATCCATAGCTCCCGGTTTTGAAGACCGATGGGACAAGGGTGCTGGACCCAATGAAACCGGGGTCGGCGGAGGAAGCAGGAACTTTATCATCTTCCTCTGGTATGACGGGAGGAGTGTGGGTTATATTGACGTGAAGAGGCAAAGCCTTTGATTTGAATGCAGCGGAAGTCATTGTGGCCTGCAAATAAATGTAACATCGACTCGATCAATACTAGCAAATCAAAAGCAACGGGTCAAACCACACACCTTTATCCCACCCTTTCCATTCTTCGCGGATGATTTTGCTGTACTTCTCCCTTTTGCAGATGAAGAAGTGTCCGTCTTCGCTGTCTTTGGAGAGCGTTTGGACTTTGGCGAATCGCCGACACCCGCCTCAGTTGAAGATCGTTTTGTACCTTAACCAATGGGAGTCAGCAGATGCGACAAGCTCTTCGACGCGTCAAATGCCTCACCTGGCATGGTCGTGGTTGAAGTCTAAGATGAGGTAGCGTTGGAGGCGTCGCGCTGCCATTTTATTGCTCGGCAGACGACGGTGGCCCCGCTAATTGACGCGTCTCCCCTAGTGACGTCGCGTGGGAT
This sequence comes from Schizopora paradoxa, assembly GCA_001020605.1. Lineage (NCBI taxonomy): Eukaryota > Fungi > Basidiomycota > Agaricomycetes > Hymenochaetales > Schizoporaceae > Schizopora > Schizopora paradoxa. The sequence continues at coordinate 248,622 of KQ085885.1, forward strand.
GACATAATCCACCCACGTGGTGAAGTGACGGAAAAAGATATCGTATATTTTACAAGAACAAAGTACAAGAACAGCATCGTAATTTACAGCACATTTCCGTGGATATTACTATACAGGGGACAATATATACTGTGAAATAAAAAGAACAAAGGCGTTTGACTTGGCAAGTATCACACTGACGTCGACTGATTCCGGATTGTTGTACAGGACGTGGGTCCAAATAAATGTGTCGCGTTGAAACGATATTCTTGAGAGACTAGTTCTTGTAGCCATAGGCGACGCAGCTGGGGCAGTATCTATTGAGCTGGGGTGCTAGCGGAGGAATATTAGACGTCATCCTCTAATTACAACAGATACTCACTGTACTGCTCGGGATACCGGCGGCTATTGATGAATAGTCATTTTGATGAACGCCAACGAAAAAAGAATTGATACTCACTACTGCCAGCAGGTACTGACGCAGGTGGGGGGCAAGCAGTCGATCGGATGGTTGGGACTAAACTTGCACGTCGGGCTCGTACAAATAATCTGTACTGAATGTTAGACGTGACTCGACTCAATAGAAATTTTGAATCACCAGTTGGTCTGGCTATTGTACGTCGTTAGTTGAATAAGCAAGTCAACAATATAACAGTGGAACCTACATGTGCGACAGTGTGTCCGCACTTCATGTAGATGTCGGAAACTCTGTCAGGGGGAGGGCGGTTAGGTTCTGCACCAGGGTGAGGGAAGGTTACGAACCGGCGCCAGTGACACATTTCTTGGAAGAGAATGAGGGTGGTGAGAATGCGATAGGATTGTACGGCGAAGACTGAGGGGGGGATTCGACTTGATGATGAACGAGAAGCAGAAACCTAGCCTCTAAAATACCTCTCGAGAGACGATTATTACAGGAAATAAATCCACGAGAGGCCCGATCAGCAAGCTGACGTCTGCAAGTGTTTTCATGGCTGTAAGCTCTTGCAATTGGCACGCACCTTGCAGATCAATCACAAATTGGACCAACAGGGGCGTAAATCAAATCCATCTATCGTGGACCAGCGAGAACCACTCGTTAACAACGTGGTAGAAGCACTTGCATGCGAAGAAGAGGCAAGTTCAGGCGCAGTTCCGGTACATTTTTGAGGGATGAGGCAATGACGCCCTAAAACACGCTCGGATACAGTTTTTCTGATAAGCATCATAGTTGAACGTAGGTTAGGATGGTGGAGACACGGTATTTCCGACCATCTAGCAGACAGGTCAATGTAGGCCTGTCACTGACAAGCGCAGCGTCCTTGGGCGCGGGTTGGCGAGGCTACTAATGAGAATATAGCACCACTGCAGTGCAGCGGTGAATCAGAGGTCGTGGGCATGACTATTAAGAAGCTGTCAGTCTTCCGAGGAACGCACCATGAATGCCTAGCATCGTCGAGTGGGATTTGTGGCGAAAGGCCGAGTCGAACAGAACGAAGCTGATGTTCTAACAGCGACGAAGAACGTCGATGACCATGACCGATGTCCTTGCGAGCAGACTGCTCCGGGATTTCTAGAAGATCCGCGACAAATTGCGGAAAGATTTAATTGATTGGCAAGCAATGTTCGAAACTTCAGCAGATGGACGCTTTCTTGAGTTACGCGTTGGTGTCGCAGTCGACCTAGCCGCAAAGTTGAAGCTCGCCTCTCATCAACATCCGCTATCCACGTGTTAGCACTCGGGTGCCCATATATGGAAATCGCCGATCGGGTTCTGAGACGTAAGAATTACGCAAAATCGATTTTTCAACACTCGTCCACCATCTATGACAAGGAAACAGAAGACTTTTGTGGACTCCAAAGTAAGGCAGTACGCTCAACACGCCGTTGACACGCTTGTACTGACGTCGTAGTGTCCTTTTCGCATCGATCCTTGATTTTACTCATTGGGATCACAAACAAAAGGACACTGCTCTCCAGCTCGCAGCATCAATCGCGAGCGTTCACGAAGAGAAAGATAATGAGAAGAGGAAACTAAATCAGGTTAGGATCGAGTCTCTGGTCCTCCTTAATAAAATACAATCATCGTGATGGCCGAAGGAACGAGCGCTTCATCAAAGGACCAAAGAAACGAGCAAACGGAACCGCTCTGACCGCTCTGACAGCAAACTGGTATGCCACCATCGTCTGCGATCTTTGACCCACTTCTCTGACTTCTCGTCATCAGACGAAGGCCAAGGAGGCCGTCCTTGCGAAGAACGCAGCAAAGAAGAGGGAGAAAGCATTTTCTCGCAAAGCCCCGAAAGCAGCCGCATCAGCAAGCGGCACTCGGAAAGAGGGCAAAAGTGTAGCCTTCGCCACTTGATTCGTATGCTCAGTCCGGGCATGCTGGACCAGCGAGATATGATATGGCGTGATTCGCAAAGGTTCGTCCTATCACTTCATTCGATGATGTTCGCTCATATCCGGCGTACTAGACAATGCCTTCTCGGTAGAACCTTACAACCAAACTTCACTTTCGGGCCTCGTTGCACAAGAGGCGCTGGGTATTCTTTCACGAGCATGAGCTTGAGACTCAGTTTCATCGTCTAACCCATATGGCACTGACAATGTCGCCACAAGCGTGACATATGATCAAAACAAGCCTGAGCCCACTCTAATCTCTCGTGTGTCCAATGGAAATTTGTTTTGAAGGTTCTACGCGTTCCGAAGTCGGAACGCGTATTGTGCACGCGAAATTCTCATTGACACTCGGGGAGATACTTTAGATAAATATGGCATATATCTGTTACAGGTTCTCTGAACGTAAGCACTCTATCTAAGAGATCGACGCGAGCCGCAGAGCTTTACACAGGCATGAGCATCCACAGGTCAAACACCTCTGAAAGAGTCGTACGTGTTGCGCAGAGATTGCCATTTGCTTAGGACACCGTCGCTGGAGTGGCGGTGGTGCCGCTCGTCGAGGAACCAGCAACATGTCCTTCGGGCGCGTTGTTACCGGACTGGATCGCTGGGTTTGCTGACGATTCGGACGTTCGCGGAGGTGTATCTTGGATCGCCTGGCTTCGAGCTGTGGGCGCAGTTGCGACGTATTTCTGACGCGGGAGCTCAGGGACCATTTGGGATATCCAGCCGATAATCTGCGGAGACTTGATCGTGATTCTTAGAAGATACAAACAGTGAGCGCAGTTAGTCGAAGAGATCAGGACCCCCAAAGGAACACGCACCGGCAGCCACTGGCTGTATTCTCGCATGTGGAAGACTGATGCGTCTGGCTCTGTGAGTGACTGACTGAAGCTGAGAATGGTCCATATCCGACGCTCGCTTTCGTGCTTAGCGAAGACGTATCGAAGTGAGTTTGGATTGCTGCCGTCTCGCCGGAAATCTCGAGAACCACATTCGCAGCGAGCAAGAATGCTGTACGGTTGCGAAAGGGAAATCGTAGAATTAGCGTTGTCAGTCTTCACTTCCGTAAATATCTTACCCGTCGGGTACATCGGGAACGTTGAATATTTCTCCAGCTGTTGTTGACGCGCATGTTCATCCGTCTCGCGAGGAATCAACTTGTAGTTATCCGGATCCATCAATGAGCCAAGCTTCAATGGGCCAGGAGAAATGCTACATTGAAGATGAGCTGAGATTTCAGAATCCCGGAGAAGGGTGATGACGAACAATTGTCTAGGTGCAACCTGAAGATCCTCGTCGTAGAACAATTCTGGACGAAGCCAAGAACGCTCGATGTCAACGCGCATACAGTCAAACGACACTTTCACGTTTGAGCTGGCCATTTGCGACTGCGCGTCTGCTGATGACTTTGAGTAAGCCATAGAACCACCAAACGAAACGGGTCCGATTCTTCCGGAAACACCGGCAGAAGTCGTCTGGCTTTTCTGCTCGGTCTCGTCATGCTTGTACGACGCGCTTACTTCCACGGAAATTGACGTAAAATAGTCCTGCTCCCCGGCCGGAGTTCCCGCAGCAGGGGCCGGATTCGGAGCAGGCGCTGTTGCATCAGTTCCTTCAGGTGGCGGGGGCAAATCCATCTGCTTCGCTACAATGTCAGAAACATTGCCCTGCTTCGCCTTCAGGAGAATCTCTCGTTCGGCCTCCAGCGCCTTGATTCTCTCATTGTTGTCTTCAACCTGCTTGGGGAGCGTCTCTTTAGCGCTCTGGAATAATTTACTCAGTGCATCCAAGTTGAGCGCCCCAAGGTGATCAGTGTTGGCCTTGTCGTGGTCTGCCGTTGCTTGATCTAGAGCCTCGCGAGCTTTGTTAAGGTCCTCCATCGGCTTCTTCAGCGCTTCTTCATCCTCCTTCCTTCAAAGAACGGTGCGTGAATCACAGGTCTCTAAGTATCATCGCACGGCTTACTTTTCACGGAGCAAGTTGTCAACAGCCGTACGGGCATTGATAAAATTAGTCATTGCTTCCTTGAGTTTCTGCTCTGCCTCAGAGAGTTTGGGGTCCGCAGTCAAGTCTGTTCCTCCTGGGTTCACATTGGGAGGGTTCTTAAATGCGCCGTCCTATCAATACGAGGAATTTTCGGAAGAAGGGATGCCACTCACCGTTTGAATAGCATCGAGCATCAAATTAATTTTCTTGAGGCGAGCAATTTCCCAATTCACTTGTTCTACGGTGCGCGTTGCAGTTTGTCCCTTTTCGGCCTTCTTCTTAGCGAGCCAGGCCCTTCATTCACGCATCGATTATGGACGACCGAAAATATATCTAACGATTCACTGACCAATTCGTTGGTGTTAATTTAACTTTCGGATATTCAACGGATCCGTCTGTGTCCATCACAGTCGCGTTGCGCATGGCTTCCTGAACAGAAATGCCAGGTCAAGTGGCAGATTTTAGGTAGAGAAAGTTCGTACTTTGCTTCGTTCGACTCTGGCCATAGCGGAATCATTGTCGACAACAGCGAACCAATACTCGCAGGCCTCCTTTCTTCCGTGGACAACCCAGTCCTTGTACGCTCCTTCGACATCGTTTCGGATGGCACGAGAGTTCTCGCTAACCCAGCGATCATATGCAGATCGCTTATCGAGGAGTGTTTTCAACGAAGTGTCTTTCATGACACGATCATATGCCTCGTTGAACTTCCTGATCTTCTCCTCGACTTGAGCTGTGTACAGCTTCTGCTTCTCGATGTATGTATCCAGATGAGACTTTGGAGCGTTCCGTTCATCTTCTTTCAGCAACCAATCCATGGCTTGATTGTAACGCCTCTCTTGATCAGTTAGTTTGTCTGGGTCAGCAACTTCAGCTCCGACCGTAGTGCCTGATAAAATCGAAATAATGAATATCAGGAAAGCGCTGAGATCATCGTTTACATCACCTTTCGGGACTAGCTTGCTCAACGTAGCACCATAGCTTCGAGACACCGATCGTCCCGTGGGGCCAAGCTGTACACTCGACAAGGAGGGCATATCATCACACAAGATGGCCTGATTGAGCTCCGTTACAGTGGGCAGAGTCGCCGTGATCATTTCACCTTCGTCATTGAAGCCGCCGCTATAATCCTATATCCGGTAAAACGTCGATGAGACCGTAGATAGGAGTTCGTCGTCTAGATATCACTCACAGCAAAATTCACAACCTTTCCAGGAACCATTACGGTGAAGAACTGGTCCGGAGGGGCTGGTAGCGCTTGACGGACCGCCTCCCTGATCCTGCTAGAGATTTGGCCAATGCGGTCGATGGCCGCGGCCTCTTGCGCCTGCTGCTTCTCCGCGATTTGCCTCGATGCCTTGGAATCTGACATGATAAGATTCTGTTGTGATGCCTCAGACTAAGTGCGACCCAGAGAGATGGGGTGCGCTCACTGCATGGACAATGTGTATTTATTTTGTCCTACGCACGAATTTGTCGGGACTTACTGGGCAATTTCGGAATAGAATGTCACTGCACTGGGGCGTGCCACTTGTAAAGGCATCTCGTTGGATAAGAGGCCCCGACGAAGGTGCTGGTGAGTGGAGACCTGTCATGATCTTCCCTTCCGACGACCAAGTGGCAAAGAGTGCCTGTACTGCAAATGCCGGCATACAATCGCCACCTAGGCGGATAAACTTTCGTGGGCGTTCGTTCAGGATGCCGGTATATCAAAGCAATCTAGGTAGCTCAAGTGCGACGAGGATGTCGTTGACGATCTCCTAGTGATTAGAGATGCAACAAAGAGATCAGAAAATCGTGCAAATTTTCGAAGGGTATCTGATGGTCGACGGACTTACATACCGATGGACCGAATATTTGCAAAAATACATGTCGTTCAAGGGCGGTGACTTAAAAAATCTGTACGCAGATGCTTCTTAGAGAGCTGGAGCATCACGATGTTGGGCTCCGATCGCCCACATAATAGATTCATCCGAAAGACGAGGCACTTCCAAGTTCCACTTCTGCGAAGGAAATCCAAATGTAAAACTTACTAATAACAGACAGGATCAAGGTGGGAAACATACCCATAATGCTTAACTCCCGAAAGACATCCGCAAATTCGTTTGAGTTAGACGCCAAGGTCGTGTGGCTCAACCGGCGAGCAAATTGAATAATCGTGTGACTAGACATGCTGTCGGCTCCTTGCAGATGATTGACGAAGCCTTGCCACAAATCTCCCATCCACTCGACGTCATCCGAATTGATGGTATGGTTTCGAAGAGAAGGAACATCAACGCCCCTGATCTACCACATGGACAATGAAGATATACGTAGTTGCATTTGGCAGATGGATAGAGAACTCACCAGTAACATGTAATTTAGACGATTCGCGATGGTTTTGGACATCAGTTCCCAAGACACGAACTTTTCAAGACACGTTTCGTCGAGGACCCGAGCAAAGACGTCAAGCTCAATTTTGCCGATGAGCGAGTCCTGGGTCAATGCATAAATCAGCATGGTACCCATGAATTCGGCTACTTTTTCTCTGTCTATTTGGGTACCCGCGATCCTTAATAGAAACGGATGGGCTAGATATCTCAGAGCAAGAAAGGCCAGGTCTGGATCCCTAGAAGTCCGTTAATTACCACAATCAGCGTGAAGAATGGTAAACTTACCATAGAAGGGTCAATGATAGTAGAAGATAGTGCTCAAACCAGTTCCAGCCCTCTTCGTGATCAATCCTTGAATAATCCGCGGTGACCATCTTCTTCGCCAAGTTGTTCAGCCCGTTCTCCTCAATTGAGAACAACGCTCGTCTCGATGAGGTAAGAAGCTCTTCATATTCTGAAAGACCGCGAAACCTTGATGCAAGCAGTTTTGGGAGAGTAGACAATACACAGAGTGCAGATTCCGTTCGGAACACCGCGTGAAGTTCTGGCCAGATCGAAGCGAGGTCTAAGATATACCGAAGTGCAAGGATCTGATTGTTTTCTGAAGAGGAGCTTAATTGGGAACCTTTGGTCAGAATATCTTTCACTGACGATCAAGATCGAGTTGACTCACTGGGTGTAGTACAACAATTTCTTACACGCCTTTCTAATCTTCTTCGTCTCTTTCCACGACATGCGTTCGAACTTTGGCCAATCTTCTTCTGCTATGAAACCGTCTCGTGTAGGTAGAGTGATTAGATCGTGGGCTCCAACAAGTTGTTTGCAAGGTTGGTGACAGAACGCTCGTATGACACGCCGTTCTGCCGCACTTGGCCCCCAACCTGTTCTTTGAGCTAGGGAGGAGAGGAACGATTCGAGGTTTCTACCCAAATGGCTGTACAAACGGTCCAGATTACGGCCAGGTCCTGGTAGATTTGACTGCGTTGCATTCGTAGATACACTTGACTCCCCAATCGTCTCGGCCTGACGGGCTTCGAACTGCTTCGAGTCAGCGTCCTGGGCGAAGGGTCCATGCGAGAGAACCAAGGCTTGCGATGTTTGCAGGCGAGCTTTCCCTCCGACAGCTTTGTTGGCCGCTTTTTCCAACCGACCACCGACCACTGAAAAGAACCTGTCCAAGTTACGCCCTGGTCCAGGAAGACCAGACCTCGTTGAGTTCGTCGAGATGGACGGCACCCATGCACCCTCGTCGCAGTCATTCGTGTCAATCGTCAGCAAAGACTGAGCATCCATTGCCGTAGGATTGGTTGACTGATATTGGGCGACGTCGTATTCTCCGTTATCGAGGTACTATTTCATCGAGGTATTTATAAGATCAATTTGAAGACGTGGAATATTAATGACATGGAAGGAGGCAAGTGATGCTGTGAGAAGATCTTAGAAGGCTGCTGGACGCGTGGCTTTGACTTTGAAGAAGTTAGACGCTTTCGACATCGAAGTCGACTGGGAGGATCGGCGACGACGATCCGATCTGGATTGAAGTGTCACAACGAACATCTACTTCGTCAGTGGATTCACCATACAGTTTGGCTCTTCTATGCAATGAAAATAATACACATGCGTATAAATACATCCAATGTCGGAAGATAAGTACAAAAAGAATTCGTAGAGGTCCATGATGCTTCCTGAATGACAGTTCAATGCGTGAAGCACTGGCAAGCAAACAGATTGCGAACAATCGTCCTAGGTAAAGCCGTCAGCTTTATGTCAATCACAGCACGAAGCGCGAGCGTGTGTGGAAGGTGGTTCAGGTCCTAATCACAGAAGTGATTTGCTACACCGGACATATATCATGCATCTTCCGAATCTCAAGCAGACGTTCATCCACTTGAAATCGAAGAGTCATCTGGCCCCGGCACGACTTCATCATAATAGCAAGAGACACGGAAGGGATAGCTCACATTAGTCAAAGTATTAATACTGTGTCGAGTCCACTATTCTTCATCGTCATCGTCCGTTAATTCTTCACCCAGTTCCACACCTATATGTCTAGAGAACCCGGGTTTACGAGGCCATGATCGTCCATCCGTGTAAGGGAGCACTCGCAGAGGCAATATAAGGGTATAGAGTGGACTGGAGACGGATCAGCATACGTAGAGAATTCTCCCAGTAAACGACGAACTATCCGTCTTGCCCGACATTGAAGAAGATTTCCAAGTTTTTGAGTTTCCTATCAAATTTCAGGATAATTCTGTCCAATAAATCGAATACCAACGTACCCAAGATCGTAAGAATTCTCGAACGTCTAGGAGCGAGCGCACTTATTGTTAGAAGTCTCTCTAGGGAATATTCGGTAAACTCACTCCGCCACGCTCCTTTGCAACTTCGCGATATACTCTGTGGTCATGACTATCCACAGATGTCTCTCCCATGCAGACCTGCCACACATGATAGCTCATCATAATGCCCACCGCAAGACACATAACGCCGGATAGAATGTAGAATAGACTGAATGCGAACACCGGGGTGTAGTATTTCCATTCGGTCTGGAAGATCGGCGGGTCAAAATCCAAACTTTCGTGGTGGAATTGAGCGACGTTCAACTCACATATGTGAATCCCATCGAGTCCCAAAATTTATCATAACCGGCAAATGCGAAGAATCCGGTAGCGATCACGATGTATATACTGTATGAATTAGTTCTAGGCCTCACTCGAAGAAAGCTATACTGGCAGGAAACTCACAGGAAAAGGACAAAATGCCTCTCGTTGTACAACCCGACACATTGGTTTATCCCTAGGAGTCGTTGAGAAGCTGCGGTACGTACTCTCATGAGCACTTACACTAAGATATGGGATACATTAGAATCAAGTTAGGTAAGTTGGAAGCTGGCACTCACAGGACAGTGATGATCATACTTCAAAACACATCGGTTACACACTCTGCAGTGATGAGCTCTCTCAAGCAGGCCCATCAGTATCTTTTTGAAGGGAGCTGATGTTGTAGAGACACACCTCTGGTCTCAACTGGTTGCACCTCTTACATCGCGAAATATGTGCAGGAGTGACGTTGACTTCATCATCCCCGTGAGCGTGGCCGTTCCCTACAACGTTTGGCAGCCTAACTTTTCTCTTCCGCTTCCGCGCCCAAATAAGCCCCTCTCCAGATTCTTGCGCTGGTTCATCTATGAACCCAGGAGGGACGGTGCACGAAAGGTAGTAATGCACGAGCATGTTGCACGCGACGAGAGCGTTCAGCGGAATCGTCACCAGCGGCCAGCGAAGGTCTGGTTGGATGACTTCGACTGAAGGGACTCATTCTTTCAGAGACAATGCATATGGATTGAAGAGGTGAAATGACTTACAAAAGCAGACTACGCCTGCGCTCAAGGCAACGGCGGCGAAGGTGACGAAAACTGGACCTGCCGCTCCAGTGAACTTGTCCATCCATCGCTCGATGGTCCGAAAGCAACGAAACACGCATCGAGAGGCCATCGTTGCGTCTCAGCGTGTAGACGTTCGAGCAGAGAGGTCTCGAGGGGCGACGACGATGTGTCGACGACGTCGTAAATTTGAGAGTTGTGGGCGCATCATCGTTACGAAGACGCGGCGAACATGCCGTGTCGTGTCTGCGCCCGCAGTCCCAGGCGCTAATTTACGCGCCAACGCATAACACGTCCGATAGTTATGTTACATGAATTCTACACTTCTTGCACGAATTGAGTGGGTCATATACAGTAGAACCGTAGTCAATAGCACGAATCAATGAGAAATTCAAATCTCCCGATTGACTGTAAGCCATTGGCACTTCGATAAAGATGATTTAGTATCCGATCCAAACCAAAAACGAACTGGTGAAAATGCAATACCTCTGTATCAGCCTTAGGTCCCAAACGCGTTGCCATACCGGAATACAACGCAAGTGCGCATCATGACGGATGACTTGGAAAGACAAACTCGTTCACTCGCCCATCGAATACAGATCCGTGGTTTCTCTCATCCTCGAAGCGTATGGAAACGTTGTGTGAGATGCACCACGCCAATAAATCACCAAAGACCATTTTCAGAACCATCACCCCCTTCGGATCCTTTGCGAACGGTTCTCTGCAATGCGTCTCGATCACCACCTTCTTCAGATTAGGCAATCGGCTCGATTCGAGGAGCTTCAAGGACCGTACTCCCCATTTTGCAAATCGCTGCACATCTGAACCCAGCGCGTGATCCCAGTCGAAGCTCAGCCTGAGTGACTCTAACGACTCCGGAAACTCCACCTTCGGCATCGCGGAGAACGAAAGATGCAGGTGCGTCAGACGCGTGCAATTCTTAATGAAAGCGAGGCAGAGCTTCCCGAAGGTGCCTTTGAAATAAGGTGTGACGTAGTCGTCGATGAAGATGAATTTCAGTCGTTTTAGGTTTAGGAAGGCGAGGTTTGGAGTGAAGATGCGGAGCATGCGCCGTGTGAAGCGTTCTCGAATGCGATCGTCGTCTGGGATGCTAAAGTGAATGAAGAGGTCCTCCAGCGAGTCCTTGCATTTTAGCAACCATAGCTGGCTTGCGACATCTTGAATTAGCGGCTCGTCTGGGATATGGAATGCGAGTCGCCGAAGGGGAGGGGGAGTCGCACCGCCAAAATCAATAGGCGGATATGGTGGGGGGATGCTCAGGTTCGTGAGTGGGAAGACATCCATGCTGAAGAATCCGTACAGCCCAAGCTGACGGAGGTGTCTAAGCTTGGCGAGACTCTTGCACAGATCGGTGAAGAAAAGACGTTCTGGCACGGTATCGTGCAAAGCACAGGAGCGTACTAAGAGACCCTCCAAGGATTGGAGTTCGCCGACCGCTTTAGCAAAGGGCTCAGCAGCATCGAGGCGGAGCGCAGATAGGACCTCGTTGGTTGTACGATGTAAGAGCGAGATGGCGAGCTGGCGTAAATTCGGCATGCATTTAAGGAGCTTGCACACGATTGGCCATGGATTTTTCAATGACGGCCGTTCAAACCCATCAGGCAGCGATGAATCCTCGTCATCTTCGTCATCTTCGTCTTGACTGTGGTCTATTTCGAGCCACGGGGGATCGAAGACGAGCTCGCGGGTCCAAGGGCCGCAAAGGGGATTGATGAGGAATTTACGTGCTCCGGCCCATGACTTGAGAATAACCCGCCTTTTCAAGACGGCTTGAGCAGGGCGAGTCCAAGTCCGATGTACCAATGCCATCGAACGGAGATCTTTCCTTGCCCCGTCGATTTCGTCTTCATCTCCAACATTTGGACGAGACACCTCCTTTTCAAAGTCGAGGAACTCCCTGCCGAACACCTCGGCGACGAGCATGACTGCGACGAGAGGCATTCCTTCTGCACGATCGTACTCCTTCATCATCCGCTCCTGCCTGTGCGTTCTCACTAGTACTTCGATATCCTCCGTGGATTCTATAGTTGTCTTATTCAAGAATTTGCGACTCTTGATAAGAGCGAATCTCTTAGCAAGTTCCTTAGAGTAAACTGGATCATCGGGCCTCTCGAACCAACCTCGAAGCTCGTCCCATATCCGATGTTCGTCTTCGGGATATTTCGCATGGTGTATGAAGCTGTCAATGAGTAGCTCGTGTTCGTCTGCAACCCTGTAATGCAGATGAAGGAGCCCGAAAAGGGCGTCTGCCGGACTCTTGCACGGAATCGGAGGTTCGTCGAGATGATAGAGCAAAGCGGAGTTATCCAGTGCCTCAAAAAAACCTTTCTCTCCCGTTTCGTGTGACAAAGCTTCATCCAGTAGGTCTGGGAAGTTTGGATGCATTTTGTTGAAGGTTTGGCGAGTCGAATTGAAGATCGATGTCGACGATTGAAGTCAAGTTGTCCAACTTGATCTTACTTCGTAGCAAAAGGGCGTGCGTTGACCAATCACGTCGCGAGTACTTTACATTACGTAAGTTTGTCCGTCAGGAGGACGCGTCGCGCCGCTGCCGTCGTTTTTAGCGTTGACGACGTTGAAATAGACTTCACATTTTCTTCTTCATGGCGTCCACGAAGCTACTCACCTTGGTCGTTAGAGTGAGTACGTCTACAAAGTGTGCCACTGTAATTGCTTAATGAATTTGAAGCACCCTTTGCAATAGACGTTGGCCAAACCGATCAGCAATCGAATCAAACAAACTGCGAAGGAGTACGTTCGGTGTCTTCCAGCTGTGATGGTGTATCGCGTTTGAAAATTCTGACACGCACTGCGTCTTGCACGACAGGCATGAGACGTTTCGGAGTATGTGCGTGTCGTTAGCACAGAGGATGCATCGTGGCGAAGTGCAGCTGCGGACGAACATCCTCGGCGAACCACCAAAATCCATCCGTCCTCTTTCTGAAGCGAAGTGCGTCACATAACCTCAATTCCATGAGCTGCGCTAAATTGGCTGTGAAGAGCTATCGACTCCGGTGCGAATGCTATTGCCGAAGGCTTCTTGTTTGGAGTCGCCGCATTGCTCATTATTGGGGAGTCGTACCGCAGTTCGCGAAGTCAAGCGAAGCGGCGCGATGTCGTTGACGACCAGATAGATGATCTGAAGTCTCAGGTCCAGGGGCTTTCTGAGACTGTGAAGAAGCTCGAAGAGACGTTTGAGGAACGATGGACGTTTGAACAACATCGGTGCGTATTCTGAAGCTGAAGTTCATGCTATGGTTTACTGACTTCTGGATAGGAATGACGAGCTGAATAGAGTTTTAAACCGGATGGTGGATGTCGGTCTACGAAGTGGCTGGTCCGAGTTCGAGGATACTCCAATACGTATCCCAAAAGTCGAGATACGCCCCCAGTCAACTCTCGGCTCGGACTCTCCCGCGGAGAAAACCACTCCTCCCGAAATTGTAGTATCAACCTCTTAGCTTGGCAATATACAACTAGACCTACTCGCAACTCAGTAAATTGGAAAAGACCGGAATCACAGGACAGTTGTTTTCGTACGTATAATTCTAATGCCACTTTCCGAACAGACATCAACATGCGGTTTTTTCACGGAGACGAGGACGAAGTACGAAACGTCGATCTATTAGATCCCTCACCGCGGCCGTCTTCGTTGGGATGGTTACGATCTCGTTTCGTCTTTGGACGAGCGTTTTGGATGAGAGCGGCACTATTGGTATATTTGATTTCATTTCTAGAGACGCTTCTTCTGTCCGAGGTACTTTCAGAATCGATTTTGCAGTGATACAGGACTGCTTATCTCGTTGGAATGCCGGCATTAGTGAGCGTGTTATTTTCTTGTTATCTGCCAGATGTCCTGATAGATTATACCACTTAACCTTCGCCCGCAGATAATGCGCATCGAGGCCTCGCCGGCTCTCAATGTTCACGAGGGTTGCATGCGAGACGCAACCGAAGATCTTGCGGGGCACGATACGATTTTGCACCTTTCATGTGCGCATCTAGGATCTCTTGTGCTGAACCCCATCCGATCGAAGTGAATCATGATCTTCTTGATATCGCGTGGATTTGGGGAAGGCTTGTGTGTCTATTCGTGAGTTATATTATTTCTCTGCGTCTTCGTAACGAATGCTGTCGAGGTTGGCTAATGCTGTGGGGCAATTCACTCTTTAGTTTGTAGCGCTGAGCTCTGATATTCCCAATGCATTCGTCAGGAGCGATGGCGAAGCACTCCTGATCGACGGCGTTACCCCTTGCGTCGATTCACTCAGGATTGCCGTCGCACTCCGAGACGAAACATCGACACGTACCTGATGCTGAGTCGCTGTATGAATACGATTTTTTGTATCCACAGATGCCAAATCGTGTAAGAAATAGTTGAAAATTTCGAGAAACTCATCTCACGTTCTGGCACGAGCACACTCACCATCTGAGCATCTACACCTGGTGACTACCATCGGTGATCCGTGTTCCCTTTGTTCTCCTTCAGAAATAGTTCGCCCATTGTTTTTCAATCTTTCGCCGTCGTTACTCCGTCATTTCATCGCCCACAGCTGACAACAGCGGAATGCGAGTAGCCGGCGACCGGAGTGTTCAGAAATACATATAGGGGCATATGCTAGCCATATTGGGACCTGTACCTACTGTATTTGGTAATAAATCGCCACCCATGTGTGTGTTCCAGTTGCAGAAAGTCGTACGACGTCGAGCCCCACTTGGTCCCTTCTCTTCCTCGTTCCTCGTTGTCGCTTACCACCATGCCTCGAATACCGTCAGTGTCGCCGGCGACAGAGAAACCTACCGCGCCTTATTTCATCCATACCGTCGACAACAATTTCGTCGACAACAGAGGTCGGACACTGCTGCTGCGTGGTGTCAACCTTTCTGGTTCTTCAAAAGCCCCCGTTGGCGAACCGTCGTATTTTCGCGATCAGCTTTGGGAGTCGGGAGAGAGTGGCGATATCTCGTTCATTGGAAGACCTCTCGACGTCGACGATGGTTCAGCTGACATTCACCTAGCACGTCTCAAAGGCTGGGGGTTCAATGTCTTGCGCTATCCCGTCACTTGGGAAGCTCTCGAACATGACGGACCGTACGTCACGAATTCTCTCTTTCTGATCGTTGACACTCACGTCTCGACAGAGGTCAATATGATTACGATTTCATGGATTATACCGTTCGCGTTTTACGAAAATGCAAAGAATATGGCTTCAAGGTTTACATGGATCCTCACCAGGACGTCGTAAGCCTTTGGTTGACATTTATAACTCCGAATGTATCTCAACTCTATTATAGTGGTCGCGTTACTCTGGAGGATCAGGTGCACCTTACTGGACGTTGCTCGCGTGCGGCATCGATCCGCACAACTTCACTGCGACACAATCTGCCCTTCTACACTCCGAATATCCCGTTGCTCACGAGCCAGAGCCAGACCAATTCCCTGCCATGATCTGGTCAACGAATTATGGCCGTTTAGCATCTCAAACCCTTTTCACCCTCTTCTTCGCCGGCCGAGATTACGCGCCAAAGTGCATAATTGACGGCATGAATATTCAGGATTACTTACAGAAACACTTCATCGACGCCTTCGGTGCGCTCGCAGACCGTATTCGCGACGCTGGCGACTTGCTCGACGAGTGTGTTATCGGCTGGGATAGCATGAACGAGCCAGCCGAGGGCTTCTGCGGATATGAAGATCTCAACAGCGTGCCCGAGGAGCAAGGCTCCACGCTGCGTAAGGGCTCTCGGCCCACCCCGGCGCAATCTCTCCGTCTCGGCATGGGTCAAGAGCAGACGGTCGAGCACTGGTCGTTTGGTGGATTCGGGCCCAAGTGCGATGGGACAGTCACCATCGACCCTAAAGGATTCACCATGTGGTTGGACCCGGAGGATTCTGATGAGGATGCGGATGGCGTCAGTGAACGATGGGGATGGAGACGTGATCCAGGTTGGACACTCGGGACATGCATCTGGGCATTACACGGTGTCTGGGACGTGGATAGTGGCTACATCGTCAAGCCTGACTACTTTCAATGTCCACCATTCGATCCGGATCGGCCTGTTGTCTTCGAGACGGATTTCTGGAGACCTCATTGGCGCGCTTACATCTCGAGAATACGTTCAGCTCACCCCGAAGCCATTCACTTCGTTCAACCTCCGGTTTTCGCAGAGCCTCCGCCCCTCGACGGACCTGATGATCTGAAAGGGAGATGTTGCTATTCAGGCCACTACTACGACGGGTTAACGCTCGTTACACGGCACTGGAATTGGTTCAACGCGGATGCCCTGGGTATGTTGCGTGGAAAATACTCAGGCATGTGGCAAGCCGTGCGGATAGGCGAACCCGCGATACGTCAATCGCTACGTGACCAACTTGGATACCTGAAAGCTGACGCACAAATTCTTGGGTCCTATCCAACGTTGATTGGCGAAATCGGTACACCCTTTGACATGGACGCAAAGAGGTCATACGGTTTCACGGACAAAGGCAAATATGCAGGTGACTACTCGCGACAAGAAAAGGCACTTGACGCAAGTTTGAACGGTGCCGATGGGCCTAATGCGCTGAGCTATACGATCTGGACCTATTGTCCAGATAGCTCACACAAATGGGGTGATGGCTGGAACATGGAGGACTTGAGTCTTTGGTCGGAAGATGACGTCCGCCAACCTCCTCGTCGGACGGAAGAGGACGTCGACAATCGTTACAACATGCGTTCCGCGTTTTCGTCAAAGGCGGCCTTACTCAACCGAAAGTCTGCCCAGGCGCTTGTATCAGTGAATGGCGTGGCGTCAATCTCGATGCCCTCTGTGTCGATGACACCTGCAATGCAATCCGCCTTGTCACTAAATACCCTTGGCGGCGTTTCGGTCGCTTCGGACGATATGACCCAAGTCCTGGATCATCGGTTGAAGGATTACAACCAAGATCAAGGTTATGTGGTGAACCGTGCTGGCCCCGCGAGCTGGTCGAATCCGTACGATTTCCTTACGGATGGTGCGCGTGCAGTCCGCGCGTTCGTACGCCCTTACCCCGTCGCAGTGGTCGGCCTTCCAAGTGACATCCAGTTCGACATTAAGAAAGCAGAATTCAAGCTTTCTGTCCGTGTGCGTCCTGAGGACCGTCCCGTGCCAATCTCTCCATCGCGAGCGTCTTCTTCAACGAATATCAATGCCAAAGAGGACGGAAATCTCTCTGAGATACCTACGGAGATTTTCATTCCTTTGGTCCACTTCGCGAGGGGTGACATCGTTGCGAGGAGCTCGACCGCAATTGATCCAACAGACAAAGGACGTGGACGGGCGAGAAGTCGAAGCCGGAGTCCCAGAAACGGAGACAATTGCGAAGAGTCGAGCTGCGAACCAAGCCCTGTCGTGTCGACCGCGTCTTCTACAACTATCTCTCAACAAGTCAATGGCGTGTCGACCCCACACCCCCCACCTGTGTCAGAATCACTACTTGACGTCGATGTCCGAGTTTCTGCAGGTCGATGGGAGATTGAAGGGCAGTACTTGCGATGGTGGTACCCAGTACCATCTGAGGAGGGAGCTTTGGAACTTGTACACACCATCCAGGTCAAGCGACGGAGAGGTGCGATCAAGGTCATCAACGAACGCGCGTTAGCACGGGGTACATGCGCCTCTCGCTGTGCAAGAAGCGTCCAGACGTTCTGCCAAAAGGTAGCATCTCTCCTTGGGTGCTGTGTCATGTAACGACTTTCCGCGCATTGTTCTTCGTTTTCGCCATCATCTTCATCATATCACCCTCATCATCCCTCTTTTAGCGCTCAATTATTTCTTGGGACACATCTAATTACAACAAAAACCCCTCTAGTATATCTTCAGTATCTCGATCTGGCCGATACCCCTCATCCTCCTCTGCGCACTGCACTGTCTTAGCAACATCAAACTGTACACTTGGCATACATATTTCACGTCCTTGAATTATTTTCTTCGCTTTGCTATAGTAGAATACCGTGCATGCTTGTAACAACAACAAATAAACGTCATCTTGCTGTCGAAACGACCACGTCAATATTATCCGTGAATCTGAAGATTATAAGTAACTCGAGGCTGTGGCAAAGTGGCTTGGCTCCGGTCAATCGATATGAACATGACGAAGTCGTTCATTGTGACTTTGAAGGTCGACCACTACGACGCTCGTCACTTCCTTGGACGAATATGAGTGCAACAAGCGACCATTCGGACTCCGAGTCAGAGAGCGACCACCATCATCGTGCAACGCCCACAATCGACGCCGACCACCTCCAAGCCCTCGCCGGCCAGGTTGGAGGACACGCAGGCGTTTTAACAACAGAAGATGGGCTCTTGATCATAAAACCATGTCTTCCAAAGGAACTGGAGTTCTACAACCTCATCGCTGTCGATGAACGGCTCGCTCCGCTACGACCGTTCGTGCCCAAGATGTACGGGACACTCAAGCAGATGGATCCTGCAGAAGGTGCTGCTGCTTTGGCACAAGGAGAGATGGATCCTAGCACGGTAGGAAACCTGCTTGGGCAGAGCTCAAAGGACGGTGGAGAGGGAACGGCGACAGTACATCCACAGCACGCAGATGAGTACCCTTTGCAAGTCAATTCCGCTGGGAGTTCGGTATACTTATCACCTCTTTACAATCCCTAGTTTTGGGGAATATTTGCTCTTCGTTCTCCAAGCCTGCGACTTTGGATTTGAAGATCGGGACGAGATATTATGACGATGATGCCTCTCCAGAAAAGAGGGCGCGCAAAATGGCAGATGCTGCGAAAACCACAGCAGTGGAAACTGGTGCGAAGATCACAGGATTCCAGGTGAGATTGTACCGACATTTCGAGACCCGTCCATGCCAAGCTAAAGATACAAATGCGTGTAGTTATACGATCACACAGCGGGGGCGAATATTTCAGTGTCCAAGGACTACGGGAAATCACTCAAGGCCCCCGAATTACCAGACGCGATGCGCAGGTTCTTCCCTCTCACTCCCAGCCAGTCAGACAAACCAGAAGGGGTCGGCCTTCCGAAGTCGTTGCTCGCGCCTGTGCTTTCTGGACTTATTGCAGAAATCCAACAAATCAGAGACGCTCTTGCCCAGATGGAATTCCGGATGGTTAATGCCAGTCTTCTCGTCGTGTACGAGTCTGACTGGGATGCTGCACGCACTTTCCTGGCCAAGGCGAAGGAAGTCGAACAGGAGGGGCAAAAGAATGACGATGAAGACGACGATGAAGAGAATGAAGAGAGCGACGAGGAGGACGAAGACGAGCAAGAGAAACTATTTGCCGTGAAACTCATCGACTTCGCCCATACAAAATTGACTCCGGGGCGAGGCAAAGACGAGGGCGTCATCCTCGGCCTTGATACCACCCTGCGACTTCTCGACGGTCGACTCAAAGAGATTCAATAAACAACCGTTGTCCAGACTGACATTCGGCTAATCTGTACTGCAAGGTTTATTGAATGAAGTGAGACTCCACTTTCTAAATCTAAATATAAGGTGTCGGCGCTGAAAGTATCGTTCTCCTAAATATCAATTTACTAAAAAAAATGCACTCCGAACCATGCGTTCCTGGTTTCTTATTGAAGAACTTGGATTCGGGTGATTTGATTTCAGTTATTGACAAGTTACCGGTGTTTACTTCAGCTCGTGGCGGGTCTTCAACGAATGGACCGAATTCAAGATTTCATGCATGCTGTCTGAGCTTCTTCGTGGGCCTTCTAACCGACAGGCGCTTCGAGGGCATATGGGCGCCTCGTGTCTTCGCACGAACTTGAGCAACGTTCCGAGTGAAAAAAAGAATACAGAGGTGCGCTGTATGCTGGAATCCGGAAAGAGCTCAGGTATCTTTGCTTTTGGTCCTTGAAGAGAGCAACACTTCAGGTATCGTCGCAAGCCGCGAAAGGTTTCCAAGAATGTGACCATCTTTGGGACGAGAAGTGGTTTCTTCGCCTTCGACCTCCTGATGATCAGAGGAGCAGAGGATGACTTCAAGTGTAAGATTCCAATCTGAAAGAGGAGGCATATCTTCAAGTTTCGCCGATGATGACTGAATTCCATATCTGCTTCATCGTGACACAGGAAGAAACCAGCCGCGGCTCTCTCACTGGCACTGGTAGCGATAGAACGATAACCTTCGCATCGCCTAAGCAATAAATATCACAAGTGGGCGGCCCCATTGAGTTTCTCTCGATCCGAGTGAGTCTGTTCATGGCAGATTGCATTGTTGATCTGTCTTGCTGAAGGACGAAAATGGGAAAAAACATGACGCCATTGCAATACCAATTGTAGGAAGAAAGGTTTGACTCCTGGGGTAATACTGTTCCACGCAAGCACAGGCAGTTCTTCCATGGGTAGGACCGATGGCGTGGCGAAGACTTAAAGAACAGTCGGCTCTATCATGCTCTACACGAGCTGGATCCTTGGACGTGGAGACCGAGGGGAGTCACATTTTGCCGTCCGGACTCCTCGCCCCGTGGGGGGCTTGCAATTTTCAAATGAAGGAATGGTTGTCGGCTTGAGGATCTCATGGTACGGTTATAGTTACGTCTTTCGGTTGATCTGATGGTGCTTTAAGCTACTCTTATTGTGCTGTTCCGGTGTGGACGCTGGTATACCACCCACCAGGCCCAATACCCTGCCGCCGTACACTTATACATGTATGCGGATACTATACATCAATCCCCAGATCTCAGCAGTAAAGTCCGACACTTACTCTTCTTACTCAATGCGCTTTCAGCGTTGCAATCTGTTCGCCGTTCTTATCGTGGAAGTAATAAAATCCACTTTGAGTATATCCCTCATCCGAGGACTACGTGATTAGCAGTCGTCGAGCTTCCACACGTCTGTTTTGTTACTTTCTCCCACCTCAATAAATATAATGAAACCAAATGTCCAACTTCTTGCGTCTGAATCTAATATGAAGTATCCAATCGAGTTCCCGCGAGAGTCGCCCTACCGAGAAGTTCGATATCATGCGTGGACGATTTATCAGAGGAGAAGGCGCGCACAATCGAGCGAAAAGTCACGGAGAAGCACCAATTTGGTATAGGCAAAGATCGGGCGTTTAGATGACACGAAGGTTTATTACATGGCGTAAAGTAAGCTTTGACCTGACTAAATCACACTGGCATACACAGACAGGAGACAAGAACCGACACTGGTGGAGACGGTCGAATCCCAGCAAGATGGCGCTCATGCCGGCGAGCTATACTCACATCCTTTAGTAAGATCGCAAGGAATAAATCATTTGAAACATACTCGCAGGAAGACTTGTTTTTCTTCACGCAATTGGAGCACATAATGTCGGGCCTTTTCTCATCCCGGTCGCACTGAAATTCAGGAAAAGTCAGTAATCAAATCATCCACTACGAGCTGAAATATAAGAAGGAAAAGCTGCACCGAGATCTAACCTCACCTTGTAGTGATTATCTTTGCAAAATTTGCACGCAGTGTTTCCTGTAGCTTTACCCCCTTTATATTCAATAATCTCGGGAGTCAAAGGGGCTGCGAAGCTGAAGGTATTGGAAGTCATAGCGTCAAGAAAAGCGAGTTTGTAGTATTAGATGCAGAGGACTGTGGTCGACGTTGGTGTTGTTTGACTTACAACTTGCTACAATCTTGAGCTCTTTATACACGATTGGGACTAAAATCAAATCAATTGTAAGGCGGGTATCAATGATTCAATGCTCTCGTCATGTTTTTTCTCTGGCGGAATGCATCACCTTGTGTCTTTGCCCGCGCACGGGATCCAGGACGTTCGGTTCTCTTGATGAAGGATGATTCGTTCGCGTGCGTATCTCGATTCTACTGGAGATTAACGGGTCAAAAAAGTCAAGACGGATGCTGCGGGTGGGGTGGATACAGCACCTTGCGCAAGCTCGCACCTGGAGTCCATTGCAGATATTGCGTATTCGCCTCAAGCTTACTTTCGAGCTCGTTGTGAAGTTCTTGATTATAATATTGCTTCGAGCCCAACGAACTCTTTCTTCCGGGAAATTCCAAATCAGGCAGCTTCCTGTGAGTGAGATCGCGGAGCAAGTAGAGACTCCGGGCTTGGAGTACTGGACTGTCGGCGCTATATTCATCTAGGGACGGCTCACGAAGCATGAGCGGATACAATGACACCACTTTGTCCGTTTCTCAGATCCCTGTGCACAGAAAGGCACTATGACCTGTGGTAATCAGCCCGGATGTTAACGAGAGCAAATGTGTCAATCAGACCAACCGAAAATGAATGCGCAGAGAAGCACGTTGCTGCTAAAATATCCTTCCACCTTCAAGTTCTTGGCCTTTGGGGGACTTCGCCGAGCCACTAAAAACCGTCATTCTCTGAAAGCATCGGAACTCTAAGCGGACATCTTACCTTGTTTTGTTACTCGTATTTCCCGATCTCTCCAGCACAGCGTCGTATGATACTCTCCAGTTCTCTTGGGGGAGACGCCGAATTTCGAGTCAGAACGTGATGAAGATGGGCAGGCCGTCACCGCGTATCACAGTATTCGAGCCAATTGGCCAACGCACCAACTGACTTTGGATGAGAATCTGAGACGTATTTGAGGTATTCCAAACGTACTTTTCATGTGTATCTCGAACCCAGTCCCAGGTTGTGGAGAAAGCAGATCTGTAAGCTTCCGCAAGCATAGATGAAGCTGTTCCAAAGCCACAACGAGCAGCTCTTCGCACTTGTATTGACTGAGTAATAACGAGAAATGATACTTGATCAATTCCGTGCATGGCGGCGTGATTGTCGAATAAAAATTTGAACCACTCAAGTTTTCAAGAGCTTGCGGGTGAGAAGAGTGTTGTGGCTGCCACTGGCACTGGTTCAACTATGGAGCGATAGCGACGCGCGTACGATTGTAGAGCGGCGCTAGGGGGAGCGCTTATTTGGAAGGGATCGACACGAGGCCGACAATCTATAGGCGAAATTACAAGCAAGCCATACAAAATAAACAAGATTACGAATCGCAAGTAGTATGTGCGGGGAAGGCATTCGAAGGTTAACGAAGGGGGAACAGAATCTAATCCAACGTGCCCATGTCGCGTTCATTTGTTAGTTTAGCGGCTTTGACCTTGTGGTTCAACCTGAAGCAGACCTGCGGCTCCTATGCATATGATTATGAATGAGGCGTCGCTCTTCTTCAAAAAAGATTTTTTAAAAAAGGGTAGGCGTTACCTGCAGTCTTCGTTCCGGTTCGTACAGTTGGTGCACTTCTCTCCCACTTCTTTATCGTCTCTGTCGCACTGGCCATGCAAGCGCGTTAGCAATGTTCAGGGAAGGAAAATATCACGAGGAGCATCCTGTGACTTACAATAACATGACGCTCATGGCATCGCTGGCAAGCAGCGTCTCTAACCGCCTTTTCTTGCTTCCTCTTCATTTTCTCGGGGTTGAGCTGCTTAATCTTCAACATGGCGAGATAGGTAACTGAGTGCGTTGTTTGAGGAGGCGAAGTTGTTCTTTGCTTGAGCTGCAGAAAGCTTGAGGGCGAATGTGTTTGTTGGAAGTTTCCCAAATCGACCCCGTCCATTTTATACGCGTCCTAAGCCGGTGATATATTTTGTACTCGTCCAGAGAAGGGAAGTCATTGAGCCACGGTGAACTATCGGCTCCACGAAAAAAGTCGACCTGTCGGGTGAGAGGGACAAACGTTAGACCCTTTCTCGTCGATGATGATTCTCAAAGTTGACTTGAGGTACAACGGCATGGCGGAGAGGTTGACGACCCGACCCGACAAGGAACGACATGTGTCTAGCCTCTCAACATACGATGGTCAGGTCGTTGCAGAAGCATGGCACTTACCATCGCAAATAAGGCTATTCCCGAGGCGCATTCAGTGCACCTCCGACTGAATCAGTAAATGCCTTGAGCGCCAGCTAAGAGTCGCGCAGCCTGACCCGACAGGCGTCAAGGAGCATCCTGGTGACTGACGACGTACAAGATACAAGTACGCGTCACCTGCAAACTGAGGGCAATGCTTGTCAATGCCCGGACTGATCGCTAAGCTATTAGGCCTTGACAATGCAGGGTTTTTGAGATGACTTTAATATCCAGATCTTTACGCACTCCCGCTATTGCGTACGAGCTCGAAGCTGCGTGCCGCCCTGAGTCGGCCTCGGAATCTTGTCAATCCCAGAAAATATGTTCCTTGACTGTCAAGATAAAAAGCATAATGTTGATGCGAGGATAATGAATGTAGCGCTCACTGTTCATATAAAACAACGACTGGCCAAATAAATCAGCCTGGGTGACGACATCGGGGTGCAGATCAATCCGCTGTCTAAAACAGTGCGATAATGAGAGTCCCCGCAAATTGACGCTCGTCGGCTGGTAAGCTCTGTAGAGACCAACAAATTCCGAGCGGCGGTTCCTCCCAGCTTTTGTTCGTTTGATACAAGAGCTTCTAGTGCAATTTGAGCTGTCCGGAGTGTACATGTCCTATTCCTTGAAGCTACCGAATTCCCAGTCAAAGCAATCCTACAGCCAAAGTTGCCATTAGTAGGAATAAACGATGCGAAAGTTCGAAAATCGTACGACGCAATCCTTCTCTTCTTCTGCCGAAGGAACTTCCCAGTCCAGGGACAGAACATTGTCGATCACTTTTTCGATGCCGTGCATCATGACGCCTACTTTCCACCCAAGTTCTGTCACTGTGTCATACTTAATCACTCGGCCTAAGTGACACCTGTTCGAAAGCATCAAAAACCAGTGAAACTTTCTCTAAGTATTAATTCAAACTCACCCAGTTTCTAATGCGTAGCCTCCAATTGCGCATGCCGATGTGACTCCAGTACACACGCCTTGGGGGATCGAGTCAGCGGTGTGATAGACATGCGTGATGTGATGTGTCGATGGCTTAAAGATTTTAAATGGTTTTGTTAGTCGCACCACTAGATTAAATCATAACAGGCAGGCACGGACCGGCGAAGGAAGATGCAGACGGGTTGATGCGAGTCTTTCTCCAGGCGCCTCAAAGGCAACGACGGGCGCACCAAATGTTGCACCCAGAAGCGACGCCAAGCCACCCCCGAGAGAGTGTCCTAACAATAGCCAAGTTGTAAGAAAACACATCAAATTCATCAAAAACACCCTATTCATCACGTCTTACCTATTAACCATATGTTGGCTTCAGGATACATGTAAGTAACATTATTGAAGAGGTTCTTTGACAAATGAGCGTTCAGATCGATGTACACTCGGTGACTACTCACAATAGCAACATTGTAAAACAGGCTATCTTCGACCAAAGAACTTTGCAGACAATTGACGTCGCACTTTTTCGCTCCGGAATAGCAGCCACATACAGTAGACCAGGTAGGGCCGACGCGAGCGCAACAGCACGAAAATAGCAAGTTGTCATTGAGCTGGTCTTTCTTGACAGTCGGTCCGTTGTCCCCCGCGAGCCATCCAGCAGAAGTTCCCTTTATGGACAAAGCAACGGTTGAATTATCTTGGGATACGAAAATATGCCCTCGGAAGCCATCCGCGTCTGGTTCCCATCCAAAGGGATAACTCTGATGCAGGAACAGACAGTTACGAAATTGTGAGATCGACATGTCAATGGGTGTCAATCTTTTATTGCGTACGTGGAGCTTACCGTGTTCCCCCAATACGGACTAAGAGGCCGCCAGGATTTATCGTCCTTTGAGAAGTACGCGTTGCTTGTCATCTTCGCCAATTCCAAAAGAGTGTCCCTGTCTTGGACGTCTGGTGCAACGGTCTCTGATGACTGCCAGAGATTGGCATCGGACTCCATTAGATCCCTCATGCGCGCTCTTGCCTTCGAGAATGCCGTAAACGACTGTGGTCTATGAGTCATGATAGATCGAGTGCCGACAATGTGTTCAGCGGCTTGAAAGGACGTCGCGACGTCGGCGAATATTATCCGCGAATCGTTCGTGATCGCATGAGCATGTCTAAGTTCGAATTTCAGCTTTGGGTTCGCGACGTTCGGCGCATT
Source organism: Schizopora paradoxa (assembly GCA_001020605.1). Taxonomy (NCBI): domain Eukaryota; kingdom Fungi; phylum Basidiomycota; class Agaricomycetes; order Hymenochaetales; family Schizoporaceae; genus Schizopora; species Schizopora paradoxa. The sequence goes on from KQ085885.1 coordinate 274,701, forward strand.
ATCGTTCTCAGAAGGAAAGAAGAGAAGAGCTGGCGCGAGTAAGAGCTGAAGTGCGTTTGGGAGCTTCAAGAACATGGTGGTGGTTGGAAGGAAAGAGTGAAAGGGGGTGGCACGACGCTTTCAGCTTGCTCAGGCCACGGTGCGCGTCCCGCAAGCACGCGTCGTCAACGTTCTCCAACGCGCTCAACAGCGACGACGGACATGGTACTCAAACCTCTCGAAGGACCATGTCATCAAAAAGTGTATTAGGAAGCGTGTTTCTAGGCGACGCACAGCGACAACTTGGCCTGTCTCCGCCCACATCGCCCTCCACATCGCCTCCGTCCAATGCACCCTCGTTCAGCTCAAAGATGATGATGGATGCAGTGAACAACGGAGCGCTCGACCACGGAACTGAATCCGCGCCTCTCCTACCTATTGATCCTGCATTGTCGCTGGAATTGCGAGTCCGATGGTTAGAGGTTCTGCTGCTCGGCGTCAAACACGAGCATGGCGCGTCTGGCTCGAAACCCGCGAAGACGACACTCGTAAGAGGTGCAGAAGAGCTTCATGGAAAGCTCGATGAAGCCGTCCAAGCCAATGATGGCCTCCGTAAATTCATGGATAGATGTGAGTTTAACGAATATTCGTTGAGAAAATCATGATTTAATCCTGAATACGTGCAGATGATCGACACGCCGACCTCCTCACCCCCTCGTTCGCGTTGTCTGGAATTGCATCTCCCTCCATTCACTCTTCACTCTCGGAAGAAGAGCTAAATGCTTTACTTGCCGAGATGGAGCCCGAACTGAAGGCTGCTGATAGAGACCTTCGTGACATTGATGTATTGGAGAAGCGAGGCGTTCTCGGCGCAGGCAAACTTGCAGGTGCGATGAATTCTCGAGATCTATGAACTCTATGAGACGTGCTCACATACTCACTTGCCGACAGATTACAAGGAACTAATACCTCGATTAGAAGCTCTGCGAAGCGCGCAGAAAGAGGACTTACGTCAAGCGACGGACCTCGAGAAACGCATCGCAGACGTACTTAGGCGGTACACTACAAGGGTCAGAGGAGTGTTCAACTTGAATCTCGATTTAACATCATATAATTATCCTCGCAGGTCGACGCACTTTCAGAACTCTTCGTTGAGTGGAACGACGTTCTCAGTTCCGCAGAGGACAAGGTCTCGAGGTTGGAAAGAGAACGAGCCGATATGAAGCGACTGGGCTATGAAACTTCGACTTCTTCAATTTCCTGATCGCAATCCTGTACCTTAGTATCTTCGCAAGCACACCTATAGAGTAGACCTCATCGAGAACTTCTCTCACAACTCATTTCCATAGCAATACGAGGACGGATAGCGACACAGCCTACAACCAAAGACAGCGAAAACAAAATCGAATAGATGCTAACGAAAGATGAACAAATGCTAAGAATCTGTAGATCATCAGGTTGACGACGCCGTGAGCTGCGCAAGCTCGCTGCGAACTTCATCCTCAGAGCTGATCTTGTTGACCTGCGTAGCTTCCAAGCGCTCGCCCTGCTTCACTTTTGCCTTCAACTCTTCGATCTCTTTGAGCTGATAAAAGATCGCAGTCAGCAAACAGAATGCAGTGACGTGGGGAGATGAAAGTCAAGATGGATGAACTGTGAATAATCACCTTCTTCGTGAGCTTCCTGATCTTCTTGGACGTCGCATCCAGTGCACTCCCATCGATGCCTGGCGTTGGAGGAACGCTCTCCTCTCCTGACACAGGTGGGACCTGCAGGCTGCTCAGATCTATCTTCCCTCCCCCGCCATCACCGACAGGCGTCGCAGCGCCACTACCGCTCTCTTTCTTCTTGCCATCTTTCTTCTTCGCATTCTTTCCTCCTTTCTTCCCTCCTTCAGCTGGACCTCCCCCGCGCACGGGACTGGGAGAAGGTGCTGCGCCTGGAATGTATCGTTTACTCCCATTCCTGCTGTTGCCATTGGAGTAGAAAGCATTGCCATTTCCTCCCTGATTACCGTTTGGCGCCCCAGGGGCTGGGCTACGGCCATAACGCGTAGGAGTCGTCGAACCGCTAGCAGGTTCATCGTCAGGACCATCCCTGCGTTTGAAGTAGCTGGGCGTCTCCGTTCCGCGAGCGCCTGGCGGTCGATACGCTCCGGCAGGTTTCGCGGGCACTTGCTTCGCCGTCGCCGTGAATAAACCTACACTCGCATTAGGCTCCGGAGCAGGAGGCATAGTAGGCGGAAATGGCGCGACCGCGTCAACGGGCGCTGGCCTCCAAGAAACCTGGTAAAGCTCATCCTGCAATTGAACGTGTAGTAATATCCCCGTGCAGTGCCAGATTTTGATACCGTTATCAACGCGAAGGCGGGGCGAGAGCGTTGCGGTGATCAAGAACCGCCCATCAGGGGACCACTCGCACTCGGTTGTATTCGGTGCATCAATGCTCGCAACCTTCTCGAGCGTCTTTCGATCATAGATATTGATTGGATTCGACATGTTGCCGAAACCAGCCAATGCTATGAGGCGCCCTTGAGGACTGAACGAAACAAAATTGTTCGGTGATGCACCGAAGTCGTGCACCACCTTCGTACGACTATCCAAGATCACTGTCTTCGAAGGGGTGACTGATTCAAAGGATAAGTGAACGGCGAAAGTGATTTTCACATGAGACACCTACATCCACAGACAATTGCAAATTCCTTCGAGTTTGGGTTCCACGCAAAATCATGGATAGGCCCTTCCTTCGGATTCTCGACTATGCGATCGAAATTTCCAGCCGCACTCAGAAGGTACAGTCGTGTTTCCCCATAGTAGCTTTTGCCAGAAGCGTCGACATCTGTGCGAACCAGAGCCAACACTTGCGTTCCGATTGTATTCCACTTGAATGTGGCGTGCTCAGCTCGGAAAGTCGACTTCGTGCATGTGGGAGGTGATGCCAGGGACAGCAGACTGTAAATTCTGATGTTCGCGGGCTTCCCCTGGATCGGAAGTCAGCAAACCAAGCTATCGACATAAATAAGAGGAGCTCACGTTCTTCTCCTTGACGAAGACCGCGAGAGACGGGTTCAAACCCGGACTCAGTGACACGTTTGTCACATCTTCCACCTTCACATTGTCGACGACGCCACCCTCCCAATTTGCAGGTTGAAAGACCTGGACCTCCTGATTGACCAGACGAATGGCGTGCGACTCAGATATCGTGAATTGAAGCGCCCAACCCTCGTAAGCCTTTTGTGTGAAAGACGTGAGTTCTTCACCGGTGGAGACCGAGAACAATTTCAAGTTCTTGTGTTGAACTCCTTCCTCCTGCTTAACTACGTAACGTCAGAGAAATGTCAAATTTTACGTGCATTAGACGCACCAGGCCTCTCCCAAGTCATGATATATGTCGCACGAGGGGAGAATTTGACATCCAGCACGTTCGGCAACGTAATTTCGCGCAGCAGCTCGGCATTCTCGGAATAATGGATATGAACGCTGAGATTAAGTTGAAATTAACGATTCGTAGCCTCGAAAATTATACTGCTTACCCGTCTGGAAGAATGTAAGCGAATAATCGACCGTCGGGGCTATATGAAAACAGGCGGCACGTCGAGGAGGGTGACTCGAAGCCTTTCAAAGATTCATAGTCCGGGGTGCCACCGACGAGACCCAGAGTCTTTTGTGATCGATCTACATTCCAAGATGCATCAGTTGAATCGTCGAAAAACAAATAGCTCGATGGGATCAGACGGACAAGCGTACTGCTGGGACATGGTTGGCAACGACAGCAAAATATCGGGGCTGTTCCAGCGATGATGTTGAAGCAAGTTAATGCCTCGTAAACGTCTCTGGCGGTTCTGCGACGAAGAGGCGGCGGTCTTGACGCTGTCTTTGTCGACGACAGGACACGAGCCCGTGCTGCGAGGGGCGGCGAGGTGAGGAGGTGAGGGTAAAGAGTAAAGGACGAGACGCGTGCCCTCGAAATTTACCTGATGCGCTTTAGGGCCGGTCGCCACGAACTTCGATTTTGCGAAAGCAGAGCGGTCTATTGGAATAAATAAAGATACAATATTCAATTTCCTTCTCTTTGTCCAACCTCTATGAAATAAAAAAACAGTGCATGCCACAATAAACAAAGTCCAAAATGCCAAGAACAAAGTCCCAATTTCATCTCGTATTTCGTGAGGGTCGTTTACATCGGCGGGTAATTCATTGCGTTCGTCAGCGTGTTGCTGTATTGATTGTAAGGTCCCGGATATGTATTTGAGCGACCAGACGGGCTGGAAGCTGTCTGAGGTCCGTACGGGGAGTATCTTGCTCTGAACTGCGTGTGGCATGTTCTGCAGACGCACACGTCACAGGAGGGAACGACATTGCTTATGATGTTGAACGACGTGCTCGTGCTGGTCGCGAAAAATAAGTAAGTCGGAACATGAGAGAATACAATTGCAAGGTGACGTACCTCTGAGGAAGCTCGGGCAATGCAGGTGGATTTCTGGACATCATAGCGTATCGAAGCGCTTGCGGAAAATTGTCCGCGACATCTAAGCCCACCGCATTGGGGTCGGGAGAAAGGCCCTCTTGCAACCCGGGGCTGGAAGCGGAGCTCATAGAAGCAAGTTCGTCCTGGTCGAAGCCCATTCCGAACATCGAATTCGGATCGTAGTTAGGCTGCAGATAATTGTTGTCGCCTCCAACGGGATATCCCTGCAAGAAATAGTGTGAGCAGAAAGAAAAGATGGAACTATTCAATGGAACATACCTCCGTTGGAGACGTGCTTGAAGTTCGTCTGTCTGACCACGAAATATGTGGCGGACACTCCGACAAGCCACGCGACTTGCACCTTTGGCATAGCATCGGAGAGGTTGAAATAAGTTTGCACTTTATAAATAGATCGCGTCAAGACACAGCAATACGAGAATAAGTCAGAGCTAGCTACCTTCCGTTTGCTGCTTGAGCAACTTCCGCAAGGTTTCCTGTTCCGATCTATAATTTTACGACCAATGACGGGTGGAGAGGTGCTTCCTGGCGAGGCATGAAGAGAGCTATCCGACGTAGTTGCGCGCGAGGAAGATGAAGATGAGCCCGATTGCGGTTGAGAGTTGGGAGGGATCGGTGTTTGTGTGTTGCGCGATGGTACTCCAGTAGCAGGCCGCCTTGAGCTGCTAGAGGAAGGAGGTTGGAGAGCGCGAAGTAGCTCGGAGTCGCCAGGCCTTGAAGTGAGGCCCCGAATTCCGTAAGCGTCCATTTTGTGCGAGAGGTGGAAGTGAATTTTGAGGTGTGGAGGAATGATAACATCTTGGGTGACGCACCTTGCCATTCAATACTTATAAGATCGACAACTTACCATCAGGCGCAGATGTCGATCAAAGCATCTCCGGAGCACCCGACGCGCGGGACGTCATTCTGTGAACGGATTCGTGATTTGTTTGTGTCCGCCTAGTGTAACACTTGCCCCATTGTGATCCGTACAGCACATTTCTCGAATGCTGTCACTTGCCGTCTGAGGGCTTGGGTTCGAGCGGGAGAGTTGCAGGCTGTGAATAATCTTTATCTGGGATAACCGGCGATGTCGGTATCGGCAGTTCTGGGGATGAGGCATCGCCCTACAAGAAACACCTGCCTCGCACAGGCGGAGCTGGTTAACGAGCACAAGCTGGAGATCTGAGAATTACGATGCGGGGTCCACGGCGCGAGAAAATGGGCAGATGGCGAAGAGAGACAGAGCATGCTATGCACGGGAAAAAGACTGCACCAGTAGAGAAACACATCATCCAAGGCAGAGCAGCGACATGGCGGAAAGCAGGAAGCGATGTTGTCCGTGACTGGGCAGTGCGATGGGTAGCACCGCCCACTCCGGTGCTGCGCAAGCCCGCGAAACAATCGAGATTTCTTCAATAATGAATGCGTCGATTGCTCCCTGTTTGGTTTCTCTTGACAAGCTCTTGACGCCTGAGGGGCGTTTCAACAAACGGTCGAACGGTTTTCTTCAGCGTTCATGGCGAACCTGAGTGTCGAGCCGTTGGACCCACACAGAAACACAAACAACCTCGCACACCGCCACTGACCTGTGCCATGGCTCCCACGCTATTTTTAAACGGTAAACGGTACGTTCTGGCCATGACGACAATTCAGTGAAGTCGATTTGGACAGTCGAGTTATTTGGCTTCAAAATAACCACATCAGAGACGCGACAATATTGGCATCTTGGTTGGTTGCACAATGCACAGCGACGAGACTGCGGATGTTTTTCTAATTATCGCGGAAACATGGTCAGTGTGGAAATACTGTCGGTTATTGCTTCGCCGGCGACTACCCGGGTGGCGAGATTTCTCAAATTCGAAGTCCCGATTCGCGTTCGATCGAACTCTTGTTGAGGATCTCACAGTGGACCTTCGGACTTTCATTTGGCATGTATTCTGATGCAAAAAGTTCATTGCATTTGTGCTTTCAATTCTATTTGTTCCGAACTCTGGACTCTGATTTTCCATTGCCAGTACTGTAGTGTTTCGACCGATTGATCACTAGGTTGTGACCGTGACCGAAAAGTTTCATTGTATCACGAGTATCACAACCTAAATCGGGTATGTCTTAGGGTTGAGTAAGGTTCCAACATACCCGATTTAGGCATATAGGGTTCTCCGGAGATCTCCGGTGCCTTTTGTGACCTGTGACCGCAACTTTTCGAGCTCAGGCTCACAGCCCTTGTGACGCGTGACTGATCAATCGGTCGAAACACTACAGTATAACAAAAAAAAATTGAAAGAACATTTTGGATATATATTTCCGTTCTGTCTGAAAATATCAGCAAGTTCATGAGATTTTCTCTCAAAACACCCCCTGATGAGAGCCAAGTCGAGATACGCAAACTTCAATTTGAAAGCTTAGCAACAATTTCAAACAAATGATATGTTCAAATATCCAGAGTTGGGTTTGTAATTACAAATTGTGTGTCCATCCTGAGGAGGGGTGAAAGCTGTGCCTTAGTGTCCTTAAAACTAACTTTAAGAAAATTTGTTCCGCAATCATTTATCCTTTGTATGTCTTCTTCTGTCAAGCCAATGACATAAGTCACATCAATATTTCTGAGAATTGGTATTCCATCCTTTCCTTTGGGTAATTTGGATCTATTTTCAATGAAGTTGACAAGATCTTCTCTAGGTGTATGAAATAATGAGCCCAATTTGATTGCTTGTAAATTGGGTGCAATGGTTTGGGATGGATCTCTTTCATTGTACATCATAGCTTGGAGGTCATGACCCTGAAGTTTACCTTGATGAAGTGTTAGATACTGGATATTTGGTGTAACTCTTAAACAGGAGCTGAGCAAACAGTCTTTGATTCCAAAGTCTCCCACTGAGAGTGCTTGTAGCTGTGACCCACTGTTTTTCAAGAAATTGAGGAGTGAGAACCAGGGCTCCTCCAGCCCAACAGTTGACATTCCTTGAATAACTAACTCATTAAGGTTGGGTGCATAAAAACTCTCCAGCATTTCTGATAGGTCATCAGCAGCGCCAGAGCTCAAGTGCCAAGCCAGTCTTAAAGCTTTAAGATTTACCAAGGCAAATAACTCAGGTTTATCTTCCGGTTGATTCAAATTCCCCCCAATGACAGGTGTTGGAGTAGGTTCTAATTTTATATGGAAGTCCACAACAGTAAGCTGAGGCAGTGACTTGAGTATGAGTAGGGCTTGTTCTTTTGATATGTTGGTTTGATTTAAATTCAAATATCTTACATTCTTGCAAGAAAGAATATAATGAAGGTCCAATCCACAACAGCTTACACTGAGGAATTTGATTTTGGAAGGTAAGGCACATTCCTCCCATGTTATCTTGCCTTGTTTTGTTGGGTTCATAATAATATCACCAGGAGACATTTGACTAGGGATCTGTTTGATGGCATGAATTTGTAAATGTTCAAGATTTGCCATTTCAGATAGGTGGCTTTTATAAACCAGATGAGCAGGAAAGACACATTCAAATGTATGAACTCGAGCAACAACACCCCGAGATGATATTTCTTCAATTAATTTTGCCCAGAATTCCCCTCGAGCTTGATCCATCTCTGTAAAATACCATTTTCTACCTTTGTTAAGAGTGATTTTAAGCTTATGATGAGAGGACCGGGATAGCCAGTTTCTGATGACATTGAAATTCTGGGTCACAGGAGCCACTGTTCTGGGCACTGTGATTATTGACCAGAGAGCAGGTGTCGTCTGTGCAACAATGTTCCACTGTTTGCATACATTTAGAAATAATGTTGGTACTTCATTGTGTGATAGTGATGGCTTTTGATTAAGCACATGCAAGAAAATGTGCCCTAGAATTTCAGATGGCAGCTGCTGAATGAAGTTAGCCATGCGGCTCACCTCTTCAAAGTTGAGTTGTCAATATAAGTGATTGCTGCTATTGCACAATGCAGCTGTTTGTCACATTGTATCACTTAGTTTGCAATGAAGCACATTGTGGGACACATTCAGTACAAAGTCATTTATTATAGTACACACATTTATTGATCTGAGTATTGCCAGCCATAATGTTGATGCTTGCTTAGTTGATCTATTGAATTAGTTGGATCACTCTGTCAGACTACAATAAAATCAGAAACAGTTGAGAATGTTGCATAGGCAACACACCAAGACATAGCATATTCATTGATGACAAAATGTATCTAATCACATAAAAGATTCCAATGTATTTTATATCCAATTGCAAAAAAAAACCAAGTAAGAGATAAAGGAGATCAGAGTGTGTAGGGTGTCGCTCTTGATGTGGGCTTGGCAACCTTGATAATCACATTTTCAACACCGGAGTTTTCAAGTTCAACCCGTCTGGCTTCCATAATCCGTCTGCAAAGTGAAAGTCTGATACCTCGCAGTTTCTGTGCATAAGAAGGAACACCCTTTCCCCTGCTATTCAGCATCACTGCAAGGTCACCGACATCGAAATTGTCACAAGCTTCCAGAGACAGAAATTCCAGGTACGGAAGAACATTTGAACGAAGGGGTAGATTCCCATCTAAGCGGAGTGTCCGGATAAAAGCCGTGTCAACAGAGCAATGGCTGATAGATAGATTTGTGAGCGTAGGAAGGTGTTTCAAGCAGTCCAAGAGATGGATATCAGTAAATCCGATTTCCTTCAGGGAGAGTTGAGTCAACTGCGGTTTGCATCGCCGGATGAATCGGCTGAGATGCGGCCATTCTTGCGCGGAAGGCGGCGGACCTCTTAATCCAAGACGACGGAGGACTGGAGTCGAGACTGCATCTAAAATGGGTCCGACATCGACAAGCCAGTCCCAAGAAATAAATAAGAAAGAAAGATTTTGCATCACGATTTCCGTGCCCATTAGGTCGATGGCACAATCGCCCTGCGCCACGTCCATCGTACACGATTCGAGCCAGGGCATCCGACGTAGAACCTGCAAGCAAGATCCGATAGACATGGAGCCTTCTCCTTGAAGCTGCCATAGATCCAAGTGTGCGAGGCGGTTGAATGATGAGAAAGCCTTGAGATCAAAGAACGTTTGCCGTAATGACAGGCACCGTAAAGTGTCGGGAACCTTCAGACTGCCGTGAGATACGTGAACGCGCCCATTCCATTCGTCAGCTGTATCACATAGAAATAGATCGTCCAGGACTGTCATATTTTCAAGCAAAAGATCGCCGAGCAAAAACCGGGGTGAGATGCGGAGAAGTTTGGAAATCCGATACGCATGGGGAACCAGTAGTTTCACAATCTTGTCCACGTCTTGAATGTGCTTATTCGATATCTTCCACGGCTGATAATCACTCGATAGGTGGAAGTCGATGGAGAGTGGTCGGTTTCGTGATCGCTCAAGCCAGAGTTTGCAGAGTTGGACGACGCCAGCGGAGATGCCGTCGAGCGGCGAGGGGAGGTAAATGGTATCCCAAAGGTCGGACTGCGATAGAGCACATTCTCGCCATCGTCCACACACGGCGGTGAGCAGTAGCGGTCCATCTATCGCCCGGAACGATGGTATGACAGGCATCGACCAGCTAAAAATCTCGTTCAAAAGTTCCGTAGGCAATCTGTCCATCGCACTCTCTTCACGCCCCTGCTTCACGTCCCGCCCAAACCCGCCATAGCTCTCGTCGACGTCCATAGTATCCATGATCCCCGCGTCGTATCCCCACTGCGTGTCGTCGCTCTGGCTCTGGACGTGTTTGCTACTGCTGTCCTCGTTCCGAAGTTTACGGCGCAACAGAACTCGCAAGGGTCGGATTGCCTGCAAAGTCGAGATAGGCATCGATTGTTGCGAGAGACAGTCGCAAGAGCTATAAGAATGCAGCAGCGTTTGCATTGGACAGCACAGAGAGGATTGCTCGGACATGTTTGCGCCGTCAAAGTGGGAGGAAGCAAACGTGCAAATATATTGTGGGTATTTGTTTGCGATTTGCCACACCCGCGAAGCGTCTCGCGCGGCCAACTCGGCGGGTACCGATTGCAAAGTGATCCCAATTTATTCTGTTTCCGCTGAAGCGGTAAGTTTCTTAGCTTGATTCTCTAAGACCTTAGTCTTTTGTCCAGATAAATGATCTGTGGCAAAGGCATTACCGAGCTTCGCATCAATATCCGATGTAACCTGCATACCCATGACCATGTCGGTGTGGCGGTATAGCAAGTACTCGAGTAGATACTCAAGCAGTGCGTACAGAACGAAAATAAGAAAAAAAAAATGTAGCAAGTACTGTAAGAGTAATGTGAGCTAAGGTTCCATCAACAAAAGCTCAGTAAAGCGATTTTTTACGCTCCCAGGACCTCGCCTCGCCTCGATAGCTTGCAACGCATCCTGATCTTCACCAAGACGGATAACCTCATCATCTTCAGCAGTCCAAGCTTCTGGTTGCGTTTCTTGTCTCTGCTTCTGAGGATACTGTGGAGTTTTCTGTGGAAAGACAATCAAACGAGGCGTTGCTTGACGGGTGTCTGCAGGCGTTGAAGGGGTTTGAGACCGACCAACATTATCGCTGGGGACAGGTGTTTGGAGCTGAGAGGGCTGCGCGGTTCGTTTACGTTCGGCCTTTCGTAGCGCCTGTTCGCTTGCGACCTTCCGCGCATGATCAGCAGCTCGCGAACGGGACGGAGGCGTATACACATTCTTTGTCCGCCTCAGGATCTCATTATCTGCAGGCATCCATTTCAAGTCAGCCGACCTGGTAGACGATCGTTTCCGTTCCTTACGAGAGAGCTTCTCAGACTCGAACTCCGCACTTTTGTCGTCGACATCCATGTCCACCACCGGTTTTTCATCAGAGTCATAACCCAGGTCGACCAATGCTTGTTGCTGATATGCCTTCCTCATATTTCGCAACAGCTTGTCTGTCTTCGGTAAACTCCCGCACTCGTCGTATATTCGTTTCACTATATCCTCAGAGAACCCGTGATTCTTGGCCATGCCATGGAAAAATATTTTGAAACCGACGTGTTTCGCCATATCTTCGTCGGGTTTAGGAGACATCTGAGATAGCTCGATGTTGGAAGGAACCTCCAAAGACGAATAGAATGACTGCCGTCGGTCCTTTCGATCACGACCTGAATCTTCGTCCCGGTCTGAGAACAGCGACTCGCGGCGACCCATAGATCGCCTAGAATGAGCACGCTCCGCTCCCAGGCTACGGCGATCCCTTCTACTCGCGCCATCCGACTCCTTATGCAGCGGCGATCTTGGCCGTACGAAGCCGCCAAACGTCTCCCGACGATTAATCCCATCCACAGCAGCTCTACCCTTTCCTTTGTCCCTCCTTACAGGCTCATCGCTCTGAGGCGTAACCGCACGATTCGCCTCAGGCTCCTCCGGAATGATTGGTGTAGGTGGTCGAGGAAGCTCATCACCAGGAGAATCGTGGTCATACGTCGAAGTTGCTGGCGGATCCTGAACTTGTTCGGGTTCGGGTTCGGGTTGTGGTACTTGCGTAGAGGGACCTGGAGTTGCATTCACAGTAACCTGTCTCTTCGGTTTATGTTTAACAGGATTTTGCGATCTTCCATAAGGATCGAACTCCTCCGAATCGGAAACATGCGCAGGTGCAGAAACGGTGTTCTCCTCCTTCCCTCCCTTCGCGTGTAAGCTCGATTTCTGCGTTCCTCTGATCGGAGGCCAGACACTCTTGGAGGCTGCGGCTTCCAATAATTTTGCATCTTCATCGTCTTCATCGCTACTGTCCGAACCGACTGCCTGACCTCGAGACTTTGAAGCCGTCCGGGGAACGACGAATTCAGATCTAAACGCGCAGTTGACACGACGAGGTGGACTTCGTTTGGTCAATGGTGCGAGCGGACTACTAGACGGACCCTTCTCTGGAGATGAAAGGACGACATATCGATCACCGGTTCGTGTAGGTGCAGGTATCGAAGGAGGGGGGCTTTCCGTGGGCTCGGGCGGGTCGTCTCCAGAAGATTTGTTGTCGTCAACATCATCAGCGATTTGCGATGCGGCGTCCTCAACCGGCTCGAAATCGGCTGGAGAAGGCGGGTTGAAAACTTCATTCGGGTTCTCCATATCTACGTCCTGATCAACTTGTTTTTCGCTTCCACCCAAATTTCGTGTTTTTGATGAAGATGATCCCGGGCGCTTCGGCGAGGACGTAGCCGATGGCAATCCTGCATTTTGCAACTCCTCGTTCAAGTCTGGATACAGGTTCTCATACGGATCTTGCTCGTCCGCGAGTACATCGTCGTTCGGAATGTCCTGTGCAATTAAAATGGTCATCCCCTTATTTATAGGTGTAAATATATATAAGAGACTTGCTTGGGTAACGAAAAGCTCATTCTGCGTCTCTTCGGTGAGCTCAAATTCCTGGAATATCATTTCTCGCAGCTGAGGTCGGACGTGCTCAGAAATCGTCCTCAAAGCTGCAATCACGTCGGGATCGCGTGCAGTCGTTTTTCTCCTATTTGTTTTTTAAGGAATTTGTAAGGAATTCACCTTAGTCACAAATTTGAGATCACATACGTTGCTCCTTCAGTATTATTGAGGGATTTCACCATCGCCTTAGCATTGGCGGACCCTGCCATCGAAACCGAAATGGTTGCGTTCGTCTCCTTCGTCTCGAGCGCATGGTGAGCTGAACCACTCGAGTGCAGACTATCCGATTTTTCCGCAGAAACGACTTCGGGCAATCTATCTGATTTGGAAGGAAGATTGGTGTTGTCCTGAGGTCGATTCTTTGGCCTCCCTTTACGAACAAACGATTCTCCTGTGTCCTGAGGTTTGCTGCTTCCTTGGGCTGCTACAATATTGCTAGACGGCGGCGAAGTATTGGTGGGTTCCTTCGCGTTTTGGCGCATTGAAATGAACTCCGAATCGGACAGTGATTCAGAGGAATTTCCCGTATGTTTCTGTAGTTCATCGTTGTCTCGACGTTTTGTTTCTTCAAATACCTTCGTCTTCTTCTGTGCTTTGGACTCTCGCGAAGGACCGTCCGATCCACGCTTGCGTTTACGACTTTCCTCGCTGGGTGAACCAGAGCTTCCCGCATTGATCCTTTCGCTCCCTTGCTTGGTGGGCGGCAATATTTCGTCGGAATCTCGAAGGACTGTCGTTGTCTTCCTAGCAGTCTTTGCAGTCTGCTTAGGACGATCCTCAGGCTGCCGTGAGGATACTCCATTCGCTGCCTTCTTCTTGACGGCAGCAGAGGCTATGAGAGCGATATTAGCCAACCCGAGCATCCCAGAGCAGGAGAGGTCATCCAGCGAACGCACCTGTGGCCTTCGTTACTGGTTTCGCCGGAGGCATCTCCTTCCCCTCAATTGCGTCGACAGGCACAGCACTTCCTTCCTCTTCCTCCTCTGCCCCCTCCCTTTCCCTCAGTTTCTTAAGTCGTTGCTTTATTTTGTAATCGAATTCACCCTGGTGTTTCTTGTAGCGTTCCCTCCATGATTGCCATGGGTGTCTCTTCGACCATGGCCACTTATTTCCTTCCTTGATAATGCCACAGCAGTCATCAGATATGCAGGAAGATAGCAATGAAGTCATCTTTAGTGATAGAATTCAAATTCGAATGGATGAAATGATTCTCGTACGTTTTCCACCAATGTGTGGTACAGCGTGTTTCCCAACCGTTTCGACCCGTCCTTGCTGTAATGTGCAAGGTATTTGATGAGGAGCTTGTCATCATCTGAGGTGAAGTTTTCTCTGTGCCTTGACATCGTCCCTCAGATCTGAACGCTAGACAACGATGAGGAGATGGTCGGAGGACACGAGATCATCGGAGATGCGTCTGAGCGGTGTTGTTGTGTGTCCCATGCCGTAACGTGTCGGTCACCGCACGTGGTCCCGCGGACGCGTCAAAACTTTAACTTGGACCTCAGGCGCCCAAGAAAAAAGTAACAATAAAAATTCTATTACTGTAAAGGTTCATTTCTAACAAAAAAAACAGTATGTAGTATACATTGAGGACTCGCGAGGATAACGACCGAAAGCAAAGTTGTACTTATTGACAGAACCAAGATAATTCGAATCTTCCTTCCACTAAACGACGATGTATCAACGCGAGGCGTGTGCAGAGACGAGTGTTGAGATATAAATCAAACACAATAGGCCTGCCATCCAGTGTATAATTAAGTAAATATCTTCAAGTAGAAAGACACCGAACTCACCCCGTTCACTCCAATTGTCTGTCCGTTTATCCAGGACCCTCCCGGACCCGCAAGCAAAGCGACGATGCCGGAAACCTCCTCCGGCAATCCAAGTCTCTTCAATGGGTGGAAACTCTCGTGAAAGCGGACCATATCCTCAGTCTTGCCTTGATGGAACATTTCTGTATCGATCGGTCCTGGAGAAATACAGTTCACAGTGATTTGGCGCGACCCCAGGTCTCTTGCGAGCACGCGAGTAATTTGCTCGATTGCGCCTTTCGAAGCTGTGTAGAGCAAGAAGTTGCTCGCCACACCGGAAGCACGAGTAAGAGCGGAAGAAAAGAATATTACGCGTCCGCCTATAAATCATTCTAGAGGCGCCACGGAAATGCATTAAGTACAATACGCACCTTCAGGAAGTTGAGGTGCAAGGATTTTCGTCAAGAACAAAGGGCCTTTCACGTTTGCATTGAAGATCATGTCATAATCCTCCTCGTCGATCTCCGAAAGGTCTTTATCCTGCACCATCGCCGCGTTCAGCACGAGAATATCAATTCTCCCGAACGCCTTAAGCGCCTGCTCGCTTAGCTGCTTCACAGCATTGAACGACGAGACGTTAGCCTTTATCGCCACAGAAGAGCCGGGGCGTATGGAACACAACTCGTTGACCACTTTCACTGCCGCCGTCTCGTTGCCGAGGTAGTTGACAATCACGTTGGCTCCCTCTCCGACGAATCGACGTGCGATGGCGGCACCTATACCTCGAGAAGAACCTGTCACCAGCGCGACTTTCCCGGCGAGGTTCTGTGCGACTGGAGTGCTGGTCATGGTACGCAGGGGTGCGAGTGATAGAGATGGGACGGACGAAGGTCGTATTTTTGTTCTTCACTTCGAAACCATTCTCGCCACGTACTTATAGTCCCGTTCCGTTCTGAGCTTCACCGCATGTTCCAGGTACTCAATGAAGTCGTCAGCGCGATTCGACCGCCAATAAATTGTGTGAACTGTTTTGATGCATCGTTGATGTGCATTTTCGCCATGGAAAGGACAGCGTGGCGAGATACAGAAAGGAGCGAGCAATTCCGTATCGGATACGTCGCCGTTATCCTGATCGGTGCGGCTGAAGTTTTCCAAGCCTGTCGGAGCTGTAAGCTATCCCTTTGCAAGATTAGAATAAGTAACAGTACATCGAACACTCCTTGAGATCTTGAGACATAAAAAACTTATCGAAAGTTCTGGGTACTTCAAATAAGCGATCGCAGTCTCCCGCGATCCATTAAAGTAGGAGAGGAGCGAGGCAAAAGCGTTTGTAAATTTCCCAGCGTTGCGAAGTGGAACGCCCATCCTACGCTTGTTACCGACCAACCTACGCGCAAACTCCAAAGATCAGCGACTATGCATGTTGCTTTGACATTCCCAACAATATTTATAGTACTTACTCCTCGCATCGTACAGGTACATGTAATGCATGATATCATGGGTCATGAAATTCCAATCCCTGCACAATGACATGCCCTCCTCCGTAAGAACAGATCGCATCGAAAGGTCTATCGCATCATCACTCGTGCTTCTCTAGATTGATTTTTTTCACAGGCGCGAGCCGCGAAATCTAACAAATGTCAGGTCAGAGATACGAATGGTCGTGAGAGAAGAGGGTAAGAATGAGGAATCCGGCTGCAGCTGATAAGTTGCGGGTCAACTCATTCCTCTCGGTAGGATGGCTGAGTTCTTCGGCAAAAAAGTTCTGAGTGTCGAATCGGCCTGAGACCAAATGAACGTTTGCGTCTCATTCCCTTTCGCCGTCCACAAGTAACGAGAATCGGTCAGATAGTGAGTCTCAAACGAACACTAAGCGAGTGAAATTCAATCTATGGGTAAAAATTACACGGAGTATCCCTAGCAAATAAATCCAATTAGTTCGAAAATATTGAACGGCGGGAAAGAATTATGACGCACCCCATTTACTTTGACAGTTTGCCCATTAATCCACGATCCTCCCGGACCCGCGAGTAATGCGACGATGCCAGAAACCTCATCCGGCTGACCGAGTCTCTTCTGAGGGTGGAGGTTCTCGAAGAACTTGATCAGCTGCTCGGGCTTGTCCTTGCGGAACATGTCTGTATCAATCGGACCCGGCGCGATGCAGTTCACGGTAATCTGGCGCGGTCCGAAGTCCTTAGCGAGCACACGCGTAAATTGCTCGATGGCGCCTTTTGAACCGCAGTACAGGAGTGTGTTGGTCGGAACGCTTGAAAAGTGTGCGAGGGTGGATGAGAAAAAGATAACGCGACCACCTGGACGATCGCTTAGATGGCTCCATGATGAAAATATGATAGAGGACTCCATTCTCACCTTCGGGCAAGTGCGGGGCAAGCATCTGCGTCAAAAATAGTGGGCCCTTGACGTTGGCGTTGAAGACCAAATCGTAGTCTTCCTCGCTAACTTCCGATAGCACTTTGTTCTGCAAAATCCCGGCGTTCAGGACGAGGATATCGACCTTTCCAAACGCCTTGAGTGCCTCGGCGCTGAACTTCTTCACGCCTTCGAAGGTAGACACGTCCGCTTTGATGGCGACGGCGGACTTGGTACGTATCCCGTTGAGCTCGTTGAGCACCTCCGCTGCCGCCTTCTCGTTGCTGACGTAGTTGACGATAACGTTGGCGCCGTCCTTTGCGAGTTTCCTGGCGATGGCAGCGCCAATGCCTCGAGAAGATCCCGTCACTAAAGCGACTTTGCCTGTGAGGTTTTGAGAGGTGGACGACATGATGATCTTGGACGTAAAGTATAAAAGATGGACTGCGAAGAAGATGATGATCTGTAAACTCACCGTGTAGCTTGCTGCGACTTATATATACGCTCGAACCAGTCTGAGATCTGAGCTCCAACCATATCCCATGCCATTGTCCCAGGCATGCCGACGCTCGTAATCTCCAGGCGGTTTGTCCGCAATCGTTGATTTCGATGATTCATCGATGATGTTACGCCTTCACCACGTCAATGAAAGGTGGAGAATGCGCAAGACATGAGTGTTGCAGACAGAAATTTTTCCCGTGACGGCGTCGACGAACACCGATGGACATCGGCTGGTCCGTGCGCAGGCGGTGAGCAACCTTCGTCACCGTCGTTGGCCACGGCAGATCTAGACTTCCTCGTCATCGTTCAACATGTCGGCAAGCATTGAAGGCAAAGCGTTCAAGTACTCAGCGCTCAGTCTTCCCCCCTCTAATGACTAGCATTTGATTGGAAGGATAATCTCTTCTTGCTGTGGCTCGTTACGGTTCTCTTCCAGTGCCGCGTAACTCCCAAAGGTTAGCGATCTGATTTTGTATCCAACTTTAGTGTTAACTTTCGCTCGTCGTTGTAGTCTAGCTTTCCCGAAGTTGAGACGACCGATCAACGTCGAGGCGTGACAGACTACGTTGCTCGTAAGTTCAGTTTTAAACTCGAAAATGTCTTGGGTTGATGCTTTTTGCAACTTCAAGAGGGAGGTGAAGCTGGTATCTCGAGAGGAGAATACATGAAGAAGGAAGACATACACTTTCCACGCCAACTGATCCGAGTCCCGTTATGATTCTCTCCTCTCTCACTCCGCCTTCTCCAGCGATAAACGACAAAGTCAAACATCTCGATACCGCTGATATTGTACACCTAAACCATACCCACCATGACGTAGAAGCGTTGAGTGGATTGCAATCCTTCGTTCGCGAGTTTCTCAAGAGATTTGGTGTATCATGATATCAACTTGAAACTCAAAGCTTCGATTGATCATTATATCTCCAAAGGAATCGGTCCTTTGCACAGGCTGCGCTTCGCACCACGCGAATGCGATATCACGGGGATGTCGGAATGTCTTCTTTCTACACAGGTACGAAGGTTTTTGTCCACTCGAACCCATTGACTCAACAAACGTCTCATACGAGAATGTGTCCAAGCCTTCTACAGGACGTAGATCGTAGCGGACCTGTACAAGCGAACGCGAACGAGATCTCGGACGCTCAGAAGGACAGCTTGGATGAGAAACTCGCTGCGGAATGCTTTCCATGCTTTTCGCGCACCGCTCCGAGCTCTAGCGCAGTCATGCTGATAATAGCAATTGGTATTGCTCAAATGCGCGTAGTAAGCCGCCTTTGTCGAATTTATTTTCCCAAGTTTCATTTCCATGCCCGTCATTGCAGCAGCTTGCATATTGCTATTATTTCTCACTTGCATATCGCTCACCAATACCTGACTCTCTATAGGACAGCATAGCTGCAGGCAGAGTACAATTTAACTACGGGACGACTATCCATGCAGCTCTTGCAGCGCTATGCTCTCCAGCGTAGCGACTGGTTTGGCTCAAATGTGCGTCCTAATACTGTCTATGTCGATTCTTCTCTTTCTCAAGTTTCACCTCTGCGTCCCTTTACGTGGGTCCGTGGCGAAAATGCACACCTCCGTCGCATTCGAATCATCGTCTCGAATGCGGAGGAAAGCTTTGATTCAGCCGCACCCGCTGGGTCCGCCCCTTTCCTGCGATATTCCGTCGCGTTCGAAGAAAGTCATTGACGACTTTCCCATACAACTGCGATTCGGGCCTTCTACCGTCCCAGACCTTCCGCACTCCGCATGAAAGCTACAACAACTCCTTATTGCACGGATCTTGGGACCGGGTAATGAAGTTGGAGACTCATCGGCGAGAACATGCTCGAGCTCGCAACGATGGCGTAACCACTGGGACGTCACTGCGAAGGTTACCCGAGCAATTCCTTAATCTCTCCACATTCGTTCAACGTCGTATCTACATTCTAACGGTTTCCTCTTGAGCTCCGTTCTATCCACGTTCTAATCACTCGTAGTTGGGCTCGCAGAAGGATCAGAAAATATAGTCATCCGAATCTAGTAATGTCCGAATATGATGGGCTTCGCGTCGAAAATCTCTCCTCTCTCAGCACCTGGAAGGAGAGTTTCGGGCAGATGGTGCGCTATCATATCTGATAAGATCGCTTGCATGGTATTGACGTAACTCAGAACAGCTGAAAGGATTCCGACAGGCACTGCAAAGCGTTTCGCGTTTCTAAATCTGTGCGTACACTGTTGCGGTGAACACCATAGTAGAACTTCAAGCACAGATCAGAAGGGTCTTCTGCATGCTCCGGGGATTCTTTTGGGAAATTTGCCTTATGAGGAGCATACTAACGAAATGCTCGCCGTCGCCATGCTGTTCGCCGACAGCGTCAGAGATCAATAGGAGGAAGGGATACGCAAGGGTGTTCCAAAAACCGTACATCGAACAGCCACTATTATGAAACGCGAGCTCCTCCACACGATCTGCTCACAAGCATGCCTTTAAATATAAAGACTGCTGCCTCAATTCATATCTACCCATATTTTCCGCTCATTTCCATCGCCTCGACGTCCCCACTTACACACTCATGGAAAACAAGTCCTTTTCCTCGACGCCCCCCTCGGCCGATGAAGAAGTGAGGAGGGCGATCGAGGCCACCATACTCATCGTACAGACTTTCGATCGGATGGAGGCAGCGTGCCCAGACATTTTTCAGCATCTGCGTGCCATCGCGAGTCAAGCGCACCCTTCCACAGCTGCGGGAGATGCGCAGAGGCCCTTGAGCATGGGGCCTCCTCCTGGAAGTGGGCGCCCCAGGCTTAGAACCAGCCGCGGACCGCGTACGTCGCGGCCTTGCGGCCTGTGCTCGAGTCAGAGATTGAAGGTGAGTTTTTTCCTCTGCTTTTTCTCTACTTAACCTCATGCCGAAACCCACTCACCCGTCTAGTGTACCAAGCTTCCAGGCTATGCGAATCTTTGCGAACGCTGCCTGCGACGTGGCATGACGGAGTGTCCCGCATACGTTGAGTACGTACGAAAGAGGGTAAAGGTGTGTGTTTCCCATTTTGTCTATTGCGATGTCCACACCTTGCGATATGATCATCAAAGTCGAGCAAGGTACTTAACTTGATCTTTGCAGAAAGAGAAGAAGCCCGATTCGCCGCCTGACCGCAGACTCGGAGAGGGTTCTAGGAGCCTCGCGCTATGAGTTCATGAAGAGCTGTTCTTGACAAGTTATTCATATCCTATATTTCTCAGTATTTGTTCAAGACAGCGGGACCCTTGATTGCATTCAATATTCAACTCTGATGTTGATTTTGATTTTTTGACTCGCATATACACGCGGATACCTTGTTTTCCGATGTGTCCTGTATACTAGTATATCCGCTTAGATTCGAACGACAAACGGTTTTGTGACAGGCAATCCTATTTTAAACTTGCCATTCATCGCTCTATTTCAAACGCGTAATTGTGGTTTCAATGCCTGTGATGCTTCAACGAACCGATTGATTCACAGGGAGGCTATATTCCGACTACACTGGACATACGAATACTAGTGCTATATTTGAGTTCTCTTGGCACAGCCACTGGCGATATGGCGAACTGGCGAACTGGCGAAGCCCCCGGCGAAACTGGCGAAACACTGGCAGGCCGCAGGCGAACCAGGCGAAACCTTTGAAGTGCGTCCCATGCGTGGGTTCGACATCAAGTTGCTGTTCGCCTATAACAAGGCGCTTTTACACTAGGATATGAGCTGGCCGCATCTGGCCTTCCCTTATATATAATATAGGCCCTTCAGGATTCCTGTTAAGCCCTCAAGCTCATATGTTGGTTGGCCACATGTGTCCATTTGGAAGATCGTCGAGCGAAACACCTTTTGCCCAAACACGCGAAGTATTGCGACGATTTTGCTACTGTAGCACCGAATGACCATCTCGGAAATAGTCCATTAAAGGAGGAGGATTAATATTAAAGGAGGAGTTTTGTGAAATTTGTAGAAGGGATTAGGAGCTTGTCAAAACAATGAAACTGAAGAAAAGTAGGCGAGCAGGAGGATGTCTGATGGTATGACCTTGACCTCGTAATTGAGTGGATATTTTATTTACACATGAGGACAGGCTTATGTTTTCCTCCGTGCACGATCGTGGACGTTGAATGCAACTATCTCCTCGTCCGTGGTTTCCGTGACAAATGCGGATGGGGCACCTAACAAAGTTACGACGGAAGAACGATGGTCTTGTTGTTAGATTTGGGAAGGATGGTGATGAATGATGACATTGGTGAGATGCGAGGCGCGGTCTAAGCATGCTACTGGCTTACTAGATGCTGGCTCGCCGGTTTCGCCTGATTTCGCCTACGCCGCCCGTTGACTGCGAACTTTCAGTACCTTAAGTGGGCATATTAAAGAAAGATACGGAAATTTTCGCCCAGCGCTGTGGACCGCATATCTCCTAGGAACACCGGAAATGTTTTGAGAAGATTCGCCATGAAAGATAGCAGGTATTTGGGGCGAGGCTTCGGAGCTCACATTGATGGCGTCGTTCGGGCCCATTCTTGTAGTATAAGAACCTGCCATTGAAGGCGACTGAAAGAAAATCTTCTCCAGTAGTCCTCTTCGAATCCCTTCGCTGACAAGCTTCCACGCAACGCTATATCAACTCAGATGACGCCAGAATTCGCATCTCAACTTTTGCCTGTTGTTGAAGCCGCGCTCTCGATTTCGCAGAATTCTGAAGCCATGGACGCACTTACCCGTGTCGCGAACGACCCGTCGTCCGCTTCGTCCAGTTCGGATCCCTCGTCCGCGCAATCTATCGTACTTGACGTCCTTCACAAAGCGATTCAACAGAACAAACAACGCGGACTGTGTAACAGGTGCAAACAAGAGGTGAGTATTCTAGAGTGCGACCTGCTTACATTCGCAGGAATAACTTTTCCGATTTTCAAGATTCAATCGGAGCCTTCCACTCCATTGCACCAGGTCTCCTCTCAGCGAATAGCGCAGAGTAATAGACGACAGGCCATTTCTAATCGTAGACCTCGCAGGTCCTCAAGTAAAGGGAGGTTACCTAGGAAAATCTAGCAATGCGATTCTTAAATGCAGGAGCACTATGGTAAGTTTGGCCCTTGTTTCGAGGCTGAGGATTTACGAACTTACCTTCTAGGAGGGAAAGAGGCGATTGAAGGGCGTTGTTCTACTCGGATTTTTCGAGTCGTTGTCGATCCCGTTTTAATTTCTCTAACAGTGTTAGGTCGTTTTTGAAGCTCGAGTAGGATAGGCGTACATACTTTTGTGTAGTTTTTTTCTCGAAGACGTACATGTAGTCCACCTTATAAATATATGCGAGTTATCAAGCTTCGAAGTTCATAAGGCCCGGGATGTTGTACATCGAGTGCCAGGAGGCACAGAAAAGGTCATTAGGTCTTACCTACTTTTTCCTACAGCTGGTCGTAGATTTACTCGAAATTCCTCTGTGATGATTTGTTATATGTTTCGTACCAGAGAAACCATTTCGCTTCGAAGAGACTGCCAGTGGTTGTCTTTTCGTGCGCGTGCCGGTGTTACAACTTACGACGACGGCAGTAGATGTTCGGGCCCGATTCATGTCATGGTGAGCCTCCTACTAAGCCTCGTAGAGGGGCAAGTTGCCCAGGGATTCAGTCAGGTTATTGACGAAAGCTTTTGCGACGTTGTTGAACCGGAGGCGACTCTCCAAACGTTCGACCTTCTTCCTCTTGACACTACGTGCAAGCCCGGGTATTTTGGCGAGAAATATTCGTGAGAGAGACGCATCACCATAGCGACCCTATGTTTGCTCACATTTTCCTCAGTAATAGGGTTCTACATATGGTATCTATTTATTTGTTTATTTTGCTGAGAAATACCCTTGTCCAAGATAGGCACAATCTTTCTTCGAGAAATAGCCTCAAATCAATTCAGTTGAGGCCTATTTCCGCCCGAAGTAGAGTCCCTAGTATTTTAGCATAGAATATCTTCCTCCTGAATAGGCTTATACAGAGCCACAATATCTTTCAGCTTATTTCTTTGAAAAATCAACGTCCAAATATATAACTTATATAGATGTCTCTCTCACGAATATCTGTCGGAGAAATAGGCGGCCTTAAGCTTGCACGTAGTGTGAACTTGAAAAGAGGACTTGAGAAACATTTGCCATATTTGGCTGTGTTTCGCCCACGTGGCGGAGGCAATCCAAAAACTTCTTGACGTCTGTCGAGCGTTTTGACAAAAAGCCGCTCCTCTTCTTTCGACGTCTCGAACACTCTTTTCATTCAAAAATGGCGCAAGCTAATGGATCAGCACCAGAGGCAGCAGCTCCAAGCACGAAAGGACCAGCAGTTATCGGCATAAACTTTGGGAACACGTACGCGTCGATCGCGGTCTTGACGAAGGTAATTCAAGCTGGGCAAGAAGTTCGTAGAGTTGTTCTAACAGCCTCGTTTTGTACTCAGGAGGGACATGCAGATTGCATTGCGAACGAAGATGGAGAACGTCAGATCGCCTGCGCGGTTTCGTTCCATGGCGAGGAAATCGTATGTGGTCACTTCGCTTGATGCACCTCGTTCTCCAGTTCACGCATATCTACGAATCATCAGTATATCGGAAACCAGGCGAAACCTCAGCTGGTGAAGAACGCGGAAAATACGATTGTTGGATTCAGAAATCTACTGGGCAAAAAGTGCGTGATGTTTTTGTTTTGGACAAGCCTGTCATTCACGCAAGAGATTTTTGCAGATTCTCTGAGATTCCTAAGGATCAACCCATTACCTCTGCGCCGGTGATCCAACATCCTGAGCAGCCTGACGCTGCGGCGTACAAGGTCGCGATTCTCCAGCCTGCACCTACCCCGATCGCAGCACCGACGCCCAGCGTCCGATCCGTTGCAGCCACGCCTGCTGCGTCGCACCTCCCGACGCCTCGTTCCGAGCCCACACCCGCGGAACGCGTTCTGACTGTTACGGAGGTGGCAAGTATTTTCTTGAAGTCGCTCGTACAATCCGCGCAAGACTTCTTGGGACGAAAAGTCGAAGGCGCTGTTATTGCAATCCCTTCCTGGTTTGACGAGAGTGCGCGCGCAGCGCTCGAGGAAGCAGCCAAGGAAGCGGAAATCGATGTGCTGCAGTACTTGGATGAAGCGAGCGCTGCTTCTCTCATCTCCGTCACATCTCCCGCAAAGACTCTCGACGCAGATCGTAACACGCTCCTCGTCGATCTCGGACAGAGCGCCCTATCCTTGTCGCTCCTTTCCATCCGTCATGGGCTCGTCTATTCGATCGCATCATCATATGACACCAGCGTCAACGGAGAGCAGATTGATGTCAAGCTACTCAAATACTTCGCTAAAGACTTCACGAAGAAGACGAAGATCCCTCTCCAAGTTTGTCCTGCAAAGGACAAGGCCGACCAGCGTGCAGAGGCCAAGCTGCGCCTCGCCCTTGAGCACACCAAGCGCACAATCAGTGCTTCGAGCGGCGCCGCGTCCTGCTCCGTAGAATCCATGAAAGACGGGATGGACTTCAACACCACCGTCAACCGCATGCGTTTCGACCTGGAGTGCCGTTCCGTTTACACTGCCGTCGTCGCGGCTGCCACCCGTCTTCTGGAGAGCGTCGGGTTCGAGCCCATCCATGTCGATGAGATCATCTACGTCGGTGGTTCCGCGTCGTTGCCGGGACTCGACGAGACGTTCTTCACGAACGGCTTCCCGGAGAGCGTCGTTACGCCTTTCACGGAGGGCTCTGTGTTGGGCGGCGGGAGCGGCGATCCTACAAGTCTCCTTGCGCGTGGTTGTGCGCTGCAGGCGAAGGTCCTTGCCGGTATCCCCGCAGACCAGGTCGAGATCAGGGAGGCATTCAAGCGCGGAAGCGAGCACGCGTCGGTTCATGCGACGTCAAAGACTCTCGGCATCATCTTACCTGAAGACGTCTCGGAGGGAGACGCAAAAGCTGGTGACCTCGGTGGACAATGGGTTCTCGGTGTGCCAAAGGAGACCCCGCTTCCGTACAGGCGAATTGTCCAATTCGATTGTGACCTCGGAGAGGGCACGGAGGGAGAACGCAAAGTGGGTATGGACCTTTGGGAAGTAAGTGAGGGTGTGAAGGTCGAAAATATCAAACAATCCAAAGAGGAGCCGGAAGAAGGCGAAGAGGATGAGGAAGAGGAAGAGGAAGAAGAGGAGGAAATTCGCGAAAAGACGTTGACTAAGGAGACTCAACTCGGGTCCTTACAACTGTCGTGCAAGCACCCCATAAAAGAGAAGGGTCGATGGAAAACTACGGTCGAAGTTCAGTTCGTGGTGGGGCATGCGGGCGGTGTCATCTTAACCGCCCGAGAAATCCACAAGGACGGCAAGGGCGAACCAACTACTCTTACCATCCATCCCGTTTCTCAATCCTAGATTAGATGATTGTAATAACATAGATCTCTAGTGCGATGAGCGGGATACTTTCTTTCCCGTTCTTCCTCAAAATTGTGTCGATTTGGATTCGATGTACTATCGACGCGAAATTTCCGTATAGCATGCTCGCTGAGTGTCACAGATCTAGAGCAATACACATGTTATGTATAGATGGCCTGCGTATATAGCTGCGTATATGCGTGCAAATTTTTTGCTGACGCGTCGTTGGTCGCTGACTCACTTTCGCCTCCAACAACGACCACGACGACCACCTACGCGCGACAAAGGGCCCATCTAAAGACATCACGCCTCTCAAAAGATATTCTGGAGATGGACGAAAAGCAAAAACGACGTGTTCGCGTCTCAGCACACGTATTGCCTCCAGAGATATGGCTGCGCATCCTCCGCTGGGCGACTCTCGTCCCAAACGCTTTGGACACAGACGCTCCAGACCCCTTCGCGTACCCACCTGTGCCCAGTTCAGAACTAATGCAGGAAGAGATACGTCGTTCTCTGCGGACGAAGCGGTCTCTGGTGCTCGTCTGCAAGCTCTGGCACGAACTCTCCATCGCCTTTCTGTACGAGGTCATATACGTCGGCCTCATGAAGACGTTGTCCAGGCTCGAATACGCGCTTATGTGGGGAGTCGAAAAGGAAGACACCGCGAAGGCATTGGTGAAGCGATGGACGAAGAGGTTGGACATCGCGATTCGAGATTTGAGGACGCACGATATCAAGCCGTTTCAAGTCGCCCGCTTCTTTGGGTCTTTCGCTCCCAACCTGGAGATTGTGGTGGTGCGGAAATCGGACATGCAGAATCTCTTTTGCAGAAAGCTGATGGGCATGCTCTCGACTACAAACACGAATCTCGTTGTTTTCGACAGCACGCACGAGATGCATGATGGGCCCGAAGCTCATGAACGGACGGTAGAAGAAATGCGGATTTCTGACGATGATTGGGAAAGAATGTATGAGACGAACCTTTGGCATATGGACTTATATAAGTTCGAGTCGATGCGGAGACTGTATATCAACCCCCACAACATTTCATCAACGGCGATTCAGACAGTTCGCGGAATGCAACCCCCACTCCATATGCCGCATCTTCAATTCTTCTATCTTGACAACACATTCCCCATCTACGTTGATTTGCGCGGAGATGGCACCGATCTTCCATTTCACCTCTCTTACTGTGGCGGAAGCCCAAGCTTTTTGGCAGAGTACATCGACAAGTCACCTGGATTGGGCGCTCGAATCACGACTTTTGAATGGTTAGCCCCTTGGGTTGAATTTCAGGAGGTCTTCAACGTCATTTCAGAGCGTTGTCCGCAGCTTCGGAATCTTATCCTGAAGGTTGCGATGTGGGATTTCGTCGTTGATGAACTCCCGAAGGCAACGCTTCCGAAAAATGTACGGTGTTTGGGTCTTCGTAGCTATAAGCCAGACGACAAGCGACCTCTGATGCGAAAACTATGCGAAGCCGTAGCTCAATGCTCACTCGCGGCGAAGTCAATTCGCGTCGTACGCTTCATGGATCGTCAAGCTAACAAAAACCTACGGGAGAAAAGCACGCAATTTTCCTTGAAGATGAAATCAGAATTGGACGAAAAGAAAATATCGCTTGAAGCATTTGACGGTCGCCCTCTATTTCAAGAGGCATAATGCTAGCGAAACTCTAGTCTGCCTTTTCGCCGTCTCTTCAAATTCAAAATCTCTTTGGTATGTAGCTAGATTACATATAGTACAATACAATCTTTGCATTCGTTGACACATTACCGTCTTTACAGATTACAATAAGCGAGCATTCAAGAATCCCGAGTAGGACGTTCCCAATGATATCGTGTTTAAAATCCACCCGTTCCTCGTACCCTCGCAATCGCACCAGAAATGCCTTTCAAGCCTCCAAAGAATCCAGTGTTCTTGATTCCGCTAGACTCAACGACCTTTCCTTCCTTGTCCCTCCATACGCCGTCCTTATTGCTCACCAATCCATATTTCCTCGTATTCTGGTTTGCGTTGATCCCGTCGTACCACTCTCGAGCAAGCTGCGGGGAATCGACGAGTACGTTGATTTCTTGCGAGTGGAACCACGATTGGGTGTCCTGGTTGCCGTTTCCGACGATGACGATCTGGTCATCTACGCTCATGAACTTCACTGTAACGCAAAAACAAGGAGAATCCAGTTTGTCAAGAATTTTTGCGAAAGATCAATTTTCCATCATACCATGGCAATTTCGCTTCTTCGCAGTCGCACTCATTGGTACGATCTGGTCCTTGGCGGTATACCAGTAAACTTTCAAGTTATCTTGCTTGCCTTCCTTGTTGAGCGTTTCATACATCTGGTGGACGACTACTTCGTTGGTGCCACCTTGGAATGGAATCATCTCGCCAAGGTCATTGAATCCTTCGCCTTGCGTCAGTCATAGCTGTCTATTAACGGACATGAAAACGTACCGAGGTCAACATATAACGTAACTTCGACGCCCCGCCTGCAAGCATCTAACGTAGCAGGGATTACCGGCGATGCATTGAATGTCGGCGATTGTCTAGTTGCAAATTCTTAAGGTGGTCCGCAAGAAAATCTGCCCGGTAACTCACATGAAGATGCTCTTCTGAGCGTACTTGAACGCTGCTAGCCATGCAACATCCTGAGGGACTGTATGCGCTCCCTCGTGCCCAGGAGCTGTGCGTCGATATTCAGCTGGAGCTTCCGAGGGTGTACGAGACAGGTTACAAAAACTCACTTCCTTTCGGGCGTCGATTCACCATAGCAATCGGAACGGGATCGTGTTTGGAATGCAAGATATGCGGCCTAAAGTCGTCCATGGAATCATCGTCAGTTGCGCCACCCTTCTGGTCGATGGTGGACGCGTTGAGGTGTGCAGTGATACGCGCGACGCGGTCTTCACTGGGCGCGTCCGTTTTCAATACTTCCGGTCCACCTGAAGCATCCGATCCGGTGCTATCAGCCTGGTTAGAGCTGCCACTGGCGCCCGTCGAAACCTCCTGTGCGTTTGAGTTGCCAGCCTGTGCTCCTGCATTCTCATTCTCGGTAGTAGTTCGATCGCTCTCCCCGCGGCCGTCTTCGTTATTTACGACCTCCTGGCTCCTGTGCGGAACGGTCATTGCGGGGTGCTGCGCAATGAGCTCATCCTTTCCGAGCTGGCCGCCCCCAGTGTTTTTCCCTGCGGCGGCCTGGGCAACTTTTCCAAGTCCACCTCTATCCTTCGCATCACCAGCTGCGACACCCTGTTCTGCCATGGCCTCGTGTTGTTGTTGTAAGAATTTGCGGGACGCCTGGCCAGTGAATTCTTCATCGATGTCTGAAAACGACTCATCAATTAAATGAAGCGTTCATCAAGAAGCCGAAAACTCACATTTCAAATGTTCATTGTCCTTCTTGAATTTGTATTGAACGCCTTCATAATGAGGCGGCTCGGCGATGAGTGGTAAGGGCGGATTCATCGCGTTCGCCCAGCTTACAAGAGCCATGTCGTAGAAGCTCTCGACAATAGGGCCTTCAAGATGGACCATCATCTCCACATTCGGACGATCCTGGATATTGTTGCTATTCAAGCACGCAACTCTTCTGTCGACAACCATGTATTTCGCGTGGAATGTACCGAGAGGTGGGCGGTGGTAATTCACGACTTGCATGGAGATGTTCTTGAGCTCTTCCGGTGATGGTAGTCCAACTTCGGGTGCTTGCCACCCTTTGGTGGGGACATCGGCGTGGTTCTTGATGAGTTGGCTTGGGGTACCGCGATCATACATGAGCTTGACGACGACGGTGCGGTTGTCCTGCACGCAGCGTTTCGAGAGCTCCCGAAGAGAATCGGAAACGATGCCCGCTGAGTGAGAGTTCTCCCAATAATTCGTTGCGAGGAAGACTTCGTGTTGTGCATGAACAATGAGATCGGCATAGTGACGCATAATATCAGGAATGACTGAGACGATGGAAAGTGGAATTACACCGGATGAACCCATAAGAGACGGAGAGACGAGGTTCGCCAAAGGATCTCCGCTGAGTGTCTCGACGACGTCGCTGTAAATCTTGATAAAATCGACGACTTAGATGGCCTGATTCGAATGCTCAACACATCACTCACCTTCAAGAACAGATCTGACGGTCTATACGGGAACTTGCCGCAGCCCGCAGCACGATCCAGTCTTTTCTGCTCGTCCTTCGCGTCGCCACTCTCTTTGTCTCGTTTGACGTCCTTCTCCTCTTGCTTCCATGTTTTGACGAGGTTGCCGACGATTTTGTCGATCTCTTTGGTCGGATCCTTCGCCAACTCCTTCGTAATCGTCTCGTCGGAGGTGCAAAGCTTTACGATATTGTCAAAGGTCATAATGGTGATGGTGGTGGTTAATGGTCAAGTTGTATGCGCCGCCTTTCGTTGGGTAGCGCAGCATCTTGTGCACTCCATTGCACACAGCGTCATAGAGCTATTTATAACTTTCAAGCTGGGTTGCAATCTAAATTTAGACGACACCGAAACGACCCGTCTTTTTGACTACGACCGTAGTACGACGACCAGCTTGCGAGTCTCGTTGACTTACCAGTATCTTTGTAAGGACAGAGCTGCAGATAGTATATTCGAAAGGAAATATAAACTAGATACGCATGCGTGTGTAAAGGCTACCCGCCAGTGAGCGCGACATGGGACAGTACGGGCACGAACGCAAGATAAGTATTCGACAACGATGACACTGGCATACACTATATATCTGCAAACTTTGACTCCGATATTCCAAAGGGAGCTTTGATATTTGAAACCGGGTGACTTGATTCGGGAAAACTCTACCACTATATGCACAAACACAGGCAAGCTCGAAGCGTATT
The DNA here is from genome assembly GCA_001020605.1 of Schizopora paradoxa. Classification (NCBI taxonomy): domain Eukaryota; kingdom Fungi; phylum Basidiomycota; class Agaricomycetes; order Hymenochaetales; family Schizoporaceae; genus Schizopora; species Schizopora paradoxa. The sequence continues at coordinate 305,349 of KQ085885.1, forward strand.
ACATGTATATCAGCGACGAAAATACAAGATTTACGGACTGGACGCAAGGGGGAGCTTCGAACGGGGCCATATATGCACGGGTTCATTGCTAGTCTGAAGAGATAGTTGCAGTACTAGTGGCACTAATGAGAGCGCTTGACAAGGCCTGAGTTGGCAGCGGTTGACCAGCGGGTTTCACTTCAAAGGGATCAGATCTAACGCCAATCTGACGAAGAAAAGTATTTAGAGCGAAATCGAAGCCAGCACAATGGACGAAACACTTACCAGAAAAGCGTCACCATCAAGGCGACCAGTCAAAAGAATGGTGTAATCGGGGGCGACTGGAAGATTCGCCAAAGTTGAAGGGAGTGTGATAGAGCAAACAGAGCTGCTAACGTTGGCGAAAAGCGTGAGCTGGCCAGCAAGGACTGATTCATCGTCATTTTGCAGCCTTCAACATCGATTTGTCAGTTTTCATTAGTTTTGATGAAAGCGACACATACACGATAGAAAAACTTGGAACTTGGGACGTTCCACAGTCCCAGACAATCTCGTTATACGAAGAGTTTGCGACTAGATAATGCATGATCAAGAATAGGGATTCAGTGAAACTTTTTATGAGTCTCTTTACGGCTACGCACCCCACCACAGGTCGGGCCCCCCGGGAGCAAAAACTTGAAGAACAATGTCTTCCGGAGGAATTCCCGGATCTGCCTGAGCGTCCACCATCGCGGTGCTAAGAGTCGCAATTGCCACGAAAGCGAGCAATTTGGACTTGACGGTCATGGTGGTCGTAGACTAAGAGACGATGTGGTTGCTCTGCACGAGGTTTCCGAGTCTGGGATCTTTGAAACTGGGTCAATGCAAAAAGGATGGACTTTTTTTTGTCAATACACGATGCAGAAAATTTATCACTGCGATCATAATATCCAAAAGATTGCCGCATTGTTGCATGGGAAGATCATGCGAATGTAGGCTCACCTTTGGCAGGTCTGACTGGGCGAGGGGAATCAGACCCACCAAGGAAACTTTGAAGGTCGTATAAATTCCGATGAGATTTCTAGCAAGAATTATTACTTCAGTTTTTTTCCCTTGGGGGCTTTAGAAGTATGCGCTTCCGGACGATGTCAACTCATTATCATCTTGAGGATCGATCGGTGCCAGTGGGGTTGAGAGCTCCGGGAACTGCGACGTTGGTCTGTATGATGGAAGTGAGGTCAGTGTATAACGAGTGAAAGAATGTAGCAAGACATGGTTGATCGTCAAGTTTTTCATTGCAATCTAAAATTAGACAACACCGGAACAATCCGAATGTTTTTGTTTTTTTCCAATGAATGATCTCAAAGTAGACGAAACGGGAGAGAAAGCTGAATCGGAAAATCGAGTTCAAACGTTCAAGTGAAGAAGCAGAAAAAGTGTGCGCTTACATGACTCTATAATTTAAATGCCTCAGTTGACGCTTTTCTCTGGTTCACCTCGAGGCGGGATACGACTCGGAGGCGCTGCATTCAATACTTGAGATAATACTTCTGATATAGCCACGCCATTCAGGTTTGACCGATATGATGGCAAGGATTCCGCATATCCCGGTGGAAGCTGTGGTAAGCCCTGACTCTGAGTTTCAAGTTGAGAATCCGTCACGGCAAAGGTTGACATTCGCGAACTTGAGATTCGACGCGTCTGCGTCAAATATTCATGTACCCTTCTTCCGAGCTCGTAGATTTCAGCTCCCTGGTCCGAGGGGATCACGAGATTCGGGTACGGAGTGATTTCTCCGATTTGATTGCTTTGTCCTTGCCCTTGCGTACTAGTAGTACCATCTCCAGATCGAATGCGTCGGCGAGCTTGTATGATCTTCCAGGAGAACATGATAATCGCCGCAAGGATCAGCCCGACGCCCGTGAAAGTGCCAGCAACAGCTGGGGTATTTTGGAGAAATCTATATTGTAGAAGTGGGGCGTCATTCGTAGGTATTCTGTGGTCATATTATTTCGCACTAACGGATGATGAGGTGCCGTTTGGTTGTTTGTTGGAATCGGATTCAATCCAGAAGCCGGAACGTTTGATATGTGTGTTATACCATCCGACGAGGATGAAGGTACGGTGACCATCGCTGTCGGTGTCGGGAGGGACATCGCACTAGTACTGCTTCCTCGCGAAGATGTTGGAGCATCGACCACCAAACTAGTATCAGTGACACTTCCAGCAGTGACACTATTGAGAATGCTCGACAACGAAACCGACGGTAAAGCGAAGCCAGCAGGTTTGACTTCAAAGGGGTCGGTAGTTGCGCCTATCTGCCACAGTCGGAGGGTTTAGACTAAATTTGAATTTGAAAGAAATCGTACAAATACGCTCACCAGCTCGGCCACGCCATCGAGACGCCCAGTAAACAGGAGATTGTACTCTGCTGCGATTGGAAGGGCCGCCAAATCTAAGGGGAGTGTGATCGAGCATCCAGAGTTGCTTACGTTGGCGGAAAGGGTGCGTTCTGCTGCAAGAACAGTTTCATTGGGGTTCTGCAATCTTGTTGTTGACAAATAAATTCATTCGATCAGACGCTATTGAATCTAACATTTTACTGGAATCACGCACATGATGGTATAGCTTGGAACTTGAGAATCCCGACAATCCCAGACGATCTCGTTATTCGACGAGTTGGCTACTGTAAGAGAAAAAAGGTGGTAAGTTGCGGAGAAACTAGTGTAGGATGATCGTCGCTCAAATTCTTTCACGCAACAAAAAGAGTCACATATATAACGTACCCCACCACAAATTTGAGCCCCCTGGAGCAAGGATCTGAGGAAACCCTGGTACGGCTGCTGAATTTCCCTGAGCGTTAACCATAGTGGCGCGGAAAGCTACTACAACGGAGACAACAAGTATTTTGGATTCGACGCCCATAGTCAGTTCAAAGGTAAAGGCGAGGTAGTTGCTCCGGACGTATCCCCGGGGCCCTGCGATGAGACAATGTCGGCGTACTTATGAGAGTTCAATTGAACAAGGGCAAGACTGCAGTCTGAAAGTAGCGATTATATCGCTTGTCCTGTCAATCAAAGCGTAGAGATGTCACTCACTGACAGGGATCCCTGGTCGACGACTACAATCATTGAAACATTCGCATGAAGTATGGGTGCACCCACAGTGACCCACTCATCGGTGTCCTAGGTCCAAAAATTGCAACGATCTGATCGCAGACAGCAAAATCTATCCCTCAAGCAAAATTGGGCGCTGATAACTCGTAAAAGCATCTAATCCGAGACTCACCGGTGTACATAATATCGAACAAAACAATGCCTCCAGGTTCAACAGATCGTTGCATTAGTACATCAATTAGACGACGTGGATGTTAACTCGTCGCGAACAAGCCCGGCTATGCGGCGAGAACCAGGCTCACCGATATGCAAAAGAGCACATACATGACAATATGCGAATGCCTGGAGTTGCTTATCAAGATTTTCACCTAGAGACCTTCGATTCTTGTGCTCGAGGCGGGTTTTTACGACGTCTACTCATCGTGGTCAAGGGAAGCGATCGAGGTGGATGGGGCCTCCGGGACCTCCGATGTTGGCCTGTATGATGGTAGAGAGGTATTCGTATCACGGGTACATGTAGAGGAATGCAACGAGGCATGGTTAAGTATCGGAGCGTTGCGAGTGATGAGTAGAACGTTTGTCTGCTCATTTCTGGCGCTGGATTCCTCGATATTGAAGGGAGAAATCGAGGGCATTAAGTTTCTGAGACGCAACCGCTGCTGCCGCTGTACCGTCAAGGTTGCTGAATGATCTTGACTACATGTCGAAGACCGACGTTGAAACGCCTTGATGCACCATACGACGGAAATGGCAGCAACGATCAGTCCGACGAAGGAGAAGAGTAATGCAGTTGCAAGTGTGTTTCTGAAAAGACTGCGAACAGATTAAATCAAAGACAAGGCCTCTAGATGAAGTTACTCACGATTTTGAGGTGGATAGTGTACTAGGAGCTGTTTGAGTCACTGTACCCCCCGAGATCGATACAGTGACTGTTGTAACGCTTGATGCGATCTTCGATCCTGTTTGGCCGTCGTTCAACGTCAGTGGGCTTGACTCGCTCGAAGTAACAGACAAGACGGAAATGCTCGACAATGAAGCGGGTTCGCTTGCGACGGAAAAGGTGGTTGGCATCCTAGCTGAATCAAGGGAAGTCGTTGTAGACGAAAATGGCGTTGTTGGACTAATGTCTGAAGGCGTCAAGAGGTCCGATGAACTTCTCGGCCCGGGCCCATGTCGACCACCGCCACTGAAAGTCGTAATGAAAGTACTCTCAAACACCGGACCGCCGGGAGGAAAGTCGTGTGCGGGGATAGGAACATCGGGCATCTCTTCATCACCTCCTAAGGCCACTCGAAAACAGTACAAAAGCGAGACGAAATGAGTAGAAAACAGCAAGGGGGAACTGTAGAGACTCACTCAATAGTGGTGTTGAGTCAATGAGCGCTGCATTCATGGTGAGGAGTTCTGTCTTAAACGGGCTGGCGTTGAGGGACTGAATGCAAGTTATAAGCCAACTAAGCAGCTAATTATCTAATAGATGGGTAATTACGACATTGAACACAGCGGTGCTCCGCCGCGGACTGCGACGAGGCCTTCTGATGCGTAGCACCAAGATGACCTTCCACGACCCATCATCCAACGCTAAGAACTTGCATCAAAAAGGTACGCAATTATAGTCTGGGAAGACGGTAGACAGACCTAAAACTTGCTTGAACTCACTTCGAATGGAGACTGCCAATGGTAGTCTCTTTGGAAGAGAATCCGACGAATTCATTTTTCAGATGCGAACATAAAAATGACTGAGAGGTTACTGAAAGGATAGAATGTTGAGTGCGAGATAATTGGAATGAAGTATGGGATAATTACCTGATGGTGTAGGACATCACTATTGATTTCTGTCGTGCAGAGTCTTCAAAGATCTTCAGACGGAGTTGTCGACTCCATAGAGCGGAGACAGTTTCTACACCTCAATTCTGCCAGTGAGACTAGATCACGACCGGGAGCAAATGACCATGTGAGCATCGTTTGCATCATAAGAATAATTCCCAAAGCCGCGCCACGTCGTTGGCAGTCAGAAAGGCTAAGAATTAGACGAGTTCAATGCTTCATAACGTTTTTATCCAATAAACCGTTACGGATCTTTCAGTTTTGTTGCTGCCACCGCTGTCGCTGATTTCACTATGGTCTTCATGTTTGAGGACATGCTCGCCAAGACAGAGCGCTTTGCATACATGGAAAGCAATGGCGATGAGAAGCCACCGCGCTTGAAAAGTTGAAAGTTAATTCAAATGCAGTGGGATCTTGGAAGGCGAAACCCACGCGGACACGCGGACGTCGACATTCCCTTCAACCACAGTCTCCAATAAACGACATCGCTTTACGACAAATCGCCTGAGGTGCCGCGGCTTCATCATGTGGTGTACCCGGGAACCCCGATCGAATTCCAAGCTTTAGATCTTTGTCGAGGTTCATGCCACAATGTCAGGGTGCTGTGACGGAACAACTTTCGAACACGTACCAATGCTTCCCTCGCGTGTCTCATACATGATTTTGACGTTGTCCTCCACATTGACAGATATCTCTTGGGCCTAAAGCAAACTGGCAGCATGTGCTCATCTTCCATCTGGTACGATGGTCGATGGTCGATGGTCATGCTGTCGCGTCGTTCCATCTGATCTCGTGAACCGTGACTGAGTGAGTGACATTGAGCAACTTTACCATGAGTTTCTGGAAGAAGCTTACTTTAAAATGGCTAGGTCCATGAACTCGATCGCTGTTGGAGGAGAAAAGTGCAGCTCGATGAAGGCGCCGATGAATCTCGTCGTGGGCGAACGAGGTTTGAAGACGGCGGCAACGTCACCCAGGACGTAAATTTTACGTAATGAGGAATTTGCAACGTGAACTGGTAGTTTGTTGCACAACTTGCACAATCGCAATTAGTTTAATTTATTACGAGTTATCCAAGCAAATTGGGCACACCAGAGTCCCTTGGAATCTCCAGGCTCACGTTTCAAAATTCAGTAGTCTCTCTTATGCAAATTTGGTTGAAGGCTTCGAGGTCGAATTAATGCATTAGTACATTCAGCTCGAGCGATAATTACGCGAGACGACAAGTCCTTCGTCAATCAAACCAGTCCAAACATTAATTAAACTTGTTGATAGACCTCTGGATCCTCCGAGGTTGGCGTATATGCCGGGGGTGAGGACTCCGAATAGCAAGGAACAGAATGCAACGAGCCATCAATAGACGATGGAATATCCGAAAGTCTTACTTTCGTCTCTTGAATTCTCGAAGCATTGACTTCCGAGGCATTGGAAGGAAATGGAGTGATTATGCGACTGTGTCCGGAATGCGAGCGCGCACTATGTACCGTTGCGCTCTCTTGACAATCTCCGCCATGATTCGTAGTCCGACGTCGAGCGGCCTTGACGAACCATATTACGGAAATTGCAACAGATATGAGTCCGAGGAACGTGAAGAGCACTGCGGTTGCTGCAGTATTCCTAAGAAATCTACAAACAACATTAAAAAGAAATATTGAGATATTATGCGGTGTACACTCACGATCTGGAGGTGGAAGCTGAGCTCGTAGCTGTTTGGGTTACCGTGCCTCCCGAGATCGAGACTGTGATCGTCGCGCCGCTTGATGTAGATCTCGTGTGACGAGTCGAGTCGGTTGAAACCGACTGCCCACCAATTGACGTCGACGATATCGACCCCAGATTGCTAGTCGTGCTTGAGATTGTATTTGAGGTGAAATTTGTCACTGAGGACAAAACGGAAGTGCTCGTCGTTGAAGCGGAAGTGCCGAAAGAAGGATTGGTAATGGATGCATTGGTGGGCCCAGATGTACTTGTGTGTCCAACCGAAACTGTTGTCGTTGGGTTTGTGTTTGAGGAAGTAAAAGCAGTCTCCGTCCCGAATTGATCGCCGCCTTCAATCACTGTGGCAAATGCGCCTGCTGACGCAGAAGCGCCGTCATGAACGAGGATAGATATTTTGGTAACTCCTTGTTCACCCCCTGAATCAATTTCAAAATGGTAGAAACACATTATCAATGTAAAGAATAATGGAAGATGAAATGCGCCAGAAACTCACTCTTGGATAGTAGCGTCGATTCGACGTTAATTCCCTCCGTGGAGAAGATCTTCATGGCGGTCGCGGCGACTAGAAGCTATAAAGGGAGTCTATCAATCAACGTCATGATGCAGTAATCAACTACTTGCCTGAGTTGCATTGAATTTCGAAATGTACAATGCTATTACTTGGCTAGAAGTCGTTGTCGATACAACGAAGACTTCAAGGCAGGCACTTTATGTGAAGTTTCGAGAACTTAAGCGCGGCAGCGATGTCTTCTTCTCCTGAGATTCCACCATGGGACTCCGAGGGAATCGACTTCGTCCAAAACTTAATCTAGAAGCCAAGCGACGCGCAATGTTACAAGAGAAGCTGAAAAATTGGATCATCACGTACCTCTTCCTTTTACAAACTGCCTGGTAGTGCCCTCGTTTTAGCGACAATTAATTTGATTGAACACTTAGCCGAGTCTATCCTTCGACGATAGAAATGGCAAAGATGCCAATGGCGTAGTTGTCCCAAGCGCCGTGAAGAGGAGTTATCTATCTCCAGGTGTAGACGGGTCACATTAGACCTTCAACCAATAAACATTCGCCAACTTGCAAACGCAAGAAGCACACTTTTTGGATCATAGCCTTTAACAAGTGTCAGAGTAAGTACCTTGAATAAAAGATGAAAGCCGGACAATCACCTGCTTCCACACACCTCCAAAACTGGTCGATGGGATCAACATTTCCATCATATCGTGTCGCTCCAGTCGCGAGCCGACAAATTCAGCACCGAACTGCTTTAAGGAGCTGCAGGCCTGAAGCTTGAAGCTTGTCGAAGAAACTCCTATTTATGAAGTAAGAATGAATTTTCGACGTTGTGTCGTGTGTCGCGTCGTGTGGCTGTCGAATACGTGAACTGAGATGCGAGCGACTTTAGCAACGATCAGGTAACGTACGCGTTGTGAATCATACCTTTCCAAGCCTTCCGGTCTGATCAACTGGCTTTCTCTGGATACTACCGTCCAACGATGCGCAGTGCTATGCGTTACATGTGCCCTTACGGTGAAAGTCTGCTTGATGCTGTCGGTGGAAAGGAGGAGGAAAGGAGAGGACGCCGACGCTTCCGCGTCTTCGAACTCCGAAGAGCTGAGTTTGAACTGAACATGTTCTGCGCCGCGATGAAACTCAAATCGAGTGAATTGATAAAAAACGCACTGTAGGTATTATACTCCGACATCTACATCTACAAGATTGTCCATGTTCCTAAAAACGACATTCACGTCGTTCAGTGCGAAAGCATGCACCCCCCCAGGATAACAACCTGGCCGAACCTCGTCCGAGGGGAGTTTATGTCTGAGCCTTTATTTCTACAGTCGAGGATCTGACTATATCTTCCTGAGGTCGATAAGATGGCAATGATTCCACGTATCCTGGTGGCTCCCTTTGAGGCAATATCGTTACTGGAGTTGAAGGATGGGGAAATGGATCAATTTCCAGAGTGCCTTGTCCATGCACGTGCTGGGTGTGGATTCTTCGTCGAGCTCGAATCGCTCTCGCCATTACAATGGCAATTACAGAAATGATAAGCCCAACGACCGTGAATGTGCCGGTAATAGCGACGGGATCATTCATGAATCTGTATGAAAAGTTTAGTATGCCACTTGAAATACCCAAGGCAATTTAAGAATAAGTACTGACGGATGAGAAGACGGATCCGAGCTATCTGTTTGGGTTGAGCCTGAAACCGTAGTGATCGAAGTGAATGTCAACATCTTTTCGACTGAAGAACTTGAAGATGCTGTTGAGTTGAATGTCGGAGCGATGCTTGAAATTGACTTGGGAGTTGGTGTCGCGAAGCTGGGAAGCGATGGCACGAAAGTCAAATTCAAAAAGGTAATAGTCTTCGGGACAGGGATCACATCGCTCGTAACCTTTCGGGATGCTGACGTGCTGGGCAAAGACGGGCTAACAGGTTTGACTTCAAAGATGTCAGACCTACTGGTGGGGCTCGCCTTCTGTAGATAATCAGCACGATGTCCACAGCAAGTATACACATGAATGGATAATGAGGGAGAAACTCACGCCTTCAGTATCAGAATCCGAGTCGAGAACACCGGTGAAAAGCACACTATATCCCGAAGCAACAGGGAGAGTCGCAGATGTCGAAGGAACCGTAATTGAGCATTGCGAGTTACTTATGTTGGCAAAAAGAGGGCGTTGTTCTCTAAGGACTGATGTATTCTCATTCTGAAGCCTATAATTCGAGGGAGAAATCATTATTTTAGTTACTATTTCAGGTAAATGCAACGTACACGATGGAGAAGCTTGACACTTGAGACACATCACACTCCCAAGTAATTTTGTTGTCCGGAGAGTCCGCCACTATGAAGTGAAGGTTGATCAGAATTTTTACGCATTTATTACGGTCTTGTCGACCCGAAATCACATTTTAAAAACTCACCCCACCACTGATCTGACCCGACTGAAATTGAAATCGGCACGAAATTCTGAGAATCCACCACTGCGATGATAGACAAGGTAGCCCACAATTTGGACAACCTGGACACCGCTGTCATATCGGACAAAGGCGTAGAGCGCTTGTGGAATCGGAGGCCAGATCGTCGTTTCCGAACGCGCCATCCGTGGTATTATAACGACGTGAAGTGGATATGCTGGTGGCTTTGAGCAGTTTAGCGGGATCTGATTCTTTGGGTAGCTGTCTTGGTACCTGATTCAGTCGACGGTTGGATGAGGATCACGATTTTCGGTGCAATCATGGCTGCCTTTAGCGTTCCTATGGGATACGGACGTGAGCATTGATAAAAGTGCACGTATATTCCCGAAGATAAACCTACTATGCTCAGAGTGATTGGTAGTAGTCATCTCACCTCATTTCGGATTCGTCGCTCGACATGGTTCGTTGCAGCATGAAACTATCGGTGACTTCTAGCGTCTGTGCCTAGGAGACTCAAGTTGGCGGGATGAATAATTATTCACTGATGTCAGTGCGTTACTCACCAAAGCACCAGAGCTGGCAAAAGTTGAAGTGATTCGGGTCTAGATTACTATCCTAGAGTTTTCGAATGACCCGCGTAACGAACTGAAGCCTTCTTTCGTCCAGACGACTAGGCGGTCTGACGCCCAAAGCATCAGTTGTAAACACCTCTTGATGACGACAACACCGAGCTGACCGTTTCCGTTTCTATCGATACCCCTTATTCCCTTTGAGCGCAAATTTGAGCATTAGGCAGTGTCCGCTTGCGGTGAGCGAGCTTCTAATAGCTCGCTCCTTGACGGTGAGATCGTCGGGGATGGAAAAGAAGAATTGTTGGTACGCACGCTTCGGCAATTTGAAACTCCGTGCTGCTGAGTTTGAACCTTACTATGATCTGCGTTCGAATAAATGCTTTATTGCGAGCCAATCTTCTGAACGTGCCGTTTCTTTGCTAACTAGAATTAGATACATCCTGTTCATCCCATGAATCTGAGAAGTTGAAGAGCTTCAATCGCCAGCATCGTGCAAATATTTGAAGTCAAGATTACTGATTCCCTTCTCTAGAAATTGCCGTCGTTTTCGGCGTTTTCGAACGAATAAAGCTCCTCCTGCTAAACCTAGAACGATCACGACTGCAATTAAGGCGAACGTGGATCCGACAGCGACTTTATTGTTTATAAATCTCCTAATGATAAATGAGTAAATAGCAGAAATTAAAGCATTCGTGTACTCACGAAGAATTTGAGTTTTCCTGCACCACTGACAATGTTTGAGTCTCAATCTCCGGCGGGTGGATATCTTCTGGGCTTGTACTACTAGCTTCTGCAGAGGTTGTCGTGGCAGACATGGTGGTGGATTCAAGCCCCGTTGTTTGTGATATTTGAGTCGCCCCAGGAGGTGGCGATGAACTGGTAGAATTGAAAATTCCAAGAGTTGCAGAGGAAGTCGGGAAAGTATTGGTGCAATCTTGCTGAGAGTGCATATCGGTCGCTCTTGCAAAGTTCAGCGTCAGCAAAGTAAATGAATCGATGGGAAAAACCAGAAGCTCTACGGCTCACCTTCGTGGCTGGCATTCTCCATGAGCTTATAAAACTGTAGGTTAGAGGGGTTTTTCAGATACAGGTGTATTCTTACAGAAGGGGAGTAAACAAAGGAAGCACCAGTGTGGACTCATGAAAGCGGCGACACAACGTCGTAGCCAAAGCGAAGTTGAATGTCGTCGTGAGTGGAGAGACTCGAAATCTGACTCGCACAGAGACGAAGTTGCCCTTCCAGAGGGATCAATAGTAGAGAGACAATTATGTCTCATGCGAAATATGAATTCGGGTTGTAGATCGACTCGAGATTGGCAATAGACGCCTAGAAGTTGTCGAACTAGCAGCCTTGTCGTGTTCTGGCATTGTCGATCTCGTATCTTGGTTTCGTGTTGCGCCGCAGCATCTCCAGGATCTGTTCGAAAGTTCCCCGTTTGAAGAGGGGCTGAACTGAGACGATACTTCTCTTTAGGTGTAGTTGGCTTTGGAAGAGCATCTTCAACTTTAATCGACCAAAGACCTGATTGATGAACAAGATGAGCAATTCCCTAAAACGTCTCCACCTCTCAATACACCTCACCTTATAAGTCAAGTTCGTCTTCCGCCACATCGACGTATTGATGACCCAAAATTGGAGCGCGGAAGTTGTGGTCTGACTTGATGGAGTGACGAAAGACTGGGCGCTTGAGGGAGCAGGCGAATGATGTGCCATCTCGGAGATTTCCGTATACTTCAAGCCCCGCTGGAGACAGCATCTCTTTCACGCGACAACGAAAAGAAATTAACCAGAAAAAAAGCAAAAAGTATCAATAAGTAAAACATTATTTTGAGAACCAGCAAATCTCGCCTTAGACACATCCCAGTCATTTGGTATCACTGTATAACAAGAATTGGAGTATTCTAGACGATCCATCGAAATACCTCACTGAGTTACAGCAACAGAACGGAGGACATCAAACGGCTCGCGGTATTTGCGAATCATCGTAAGGAGGGGGTTCAAGTTGAGCGCAACAGCTATGATTGGACTGCTGCTCACCGCTCTCCATACCCGAATTACTCGGAACAGTGCTAACAATAATATGTCCAAGAGTGCTTTGCTGGCCATTTGACTTCGGAGATCCACCCCGTGATTCATTGCAAACTTCTTCGCTCGTAAAGGTTACCGCATCGATATCGAATTGGCCCCTTCGTTTCGAATTTCTTGACCGTCGGTGACGAATGAAAATCATGATTCCGACAGCAAGTATGATCACTGTGACCCCAGCCAGTGTCAAAACACAAGCAACCGCCGCTCGGCTTTTGAAAAACCTATAAGCGATGATGTTAGAAAGCCTACGGAGTCAGATGAAGCAGTTCTTCACACTTACGAAAATGATGAATCCTTTGTGGAGAAAGAGGGCGGCGAGATGTCTTGTTGGGCATCCGGCACTTCTGGTGTACCGCCAGATATCATCGCGGTGCAGGGAATAAAGTTGTTTGACTGGGCTTCTCTTCATTATGAGAAGAATGAGTCAATGTACGAAATCGATTTGAACTTGGCTTCGAGAAGTCTAACTCACTGCGCTGCAAGACTTGACAATAATTGGGCTCCTATAGGCTCTTCAGAAACGTGATCAATTGGCGTTATCTGGTGTTACGCACCAAAATTCACCATTCTTGTTCCTTCAGCCTTCAAGTCGAGCCACATGTACTTCGGACAAGGTCGTCGAGGTCTTTGGAGGGTCCTATGATCCAGGAAAACACTATCAAAGTGAAAAAACGACGCCGAATGCACCCAGCAACGACAGGTACGAAGCTTTATACAATCTGCAAACCAGTTCTGATGACGAGTATTGATCGAGCCATACCTGCTAGAGTACGATGGAGTCGGAAAACGAAACTCAAAGGAAATGAATTTCCCCTCGCGCACTCCTTTCCAACCTGCGTTGTATATGTTGCATTGAGAGTATAGTCGAATGCGTACTTGCCACGTATAGTCGAAGGAACAATGACCGGCCTAATTGTTATTCAAGCCAAGGACCAAAATAAGACTGACCTGAATTGGACAACCGAACCGGGCAACAAGACAAAATAGCTGTGCATTAATATGGAGGAAACACTTTCAAGTGGCGCGAATTGGATTTCGAACGCGTGAAAGAATTCTCTATAGATATGCAAGTTGGGTATGCGACGTACAAAGTTCTGTTTCTTAGTTTGAAGTCCTTGATAGTCCGCGAGTTTTCATTTTCGTCTCGGCGGAGATTTCGAATAAGTCTCCTCTGTCCAAGATTTAGCTAAGTTGTTCAGCTCAGAATGTATAAACGGAAGAGTTGCGTGCCTCATGGATGGACTCTGGGACCGATATCTCTTCTACTCTTTGCCCCTAGTTGGTTCATTTGAAACTGTGACATGTCTGACGAAATAATGAAAGGGGTGATGGTAGTATTCGTCGGGAGAGTCGTAGTATAAGGAGGTAGATTGTCGGAGAAAGTTTCGACACTCCCATCCGCAGTGGAAGTTATTGTTGTAAGGCTATTCGTGGTGAGAGCGCGTCGGTTCGTCCTGAAAGATCCAACAAACCGACTCGCGAAACTCGTACCGCGAGGAGCCAAAGAGAGCGGTTCGATGTTGCCCGATTGATAAGACGGGTTCTTCTTCTTCGAGGCTGCCCTTCTTCGCCTCACAAAGACTACCACTGCAATCGTAATCAACGTCACCACGACGCCAACAACAATGAAGACTTCGGCGACAAGAACATGGCGTTTGAAGAAGCTAGAAAAAATTCGTCAGGCAGAGTATCCAAGGGTTTTAAGTTTCCATGAAGGTACCTGGAGCGGCTTGGGTGTGCCGCGGGGGCCGAACTAGGGTTTGAAGACTCAATGACGGTAAAAGAGGCAGTAGCCGTGACCGACTGGCGAGAAGTTGGTTGCACAGGGTGTTTTGCGCCAATGCGAGTGGTAGAACTAGCGCCATGGGTAGAGGAGTTGTTTGGCTGATTCGAGCTATTCATTTCTCGTCTAGTTTAATGTCATTCGAAATTGATTCAGAAGGAAATGCGCTAAGCCGGGCGATGGAGAAGTGGAGAAACGTGGAGCTTACATCAATGACGAAGCACTGCGAGCGAGTATATCAGTCAAAGTAATACATGTGTCAAAGAAGAGACAAACCTGGGGTCACCACTTAGGGCCACCGTCGAGGAAGTTTTTGCTATCTCTGCCAAAGTGGCCTCCATTTAGATTCGAAAGGCAAGTTCTTCCATGAGATGTTGGAGCGAAGGAGGGCGGGGGACAACTGCCAGTTTTTTGTGACACTTGAATCGTAAACAATGCGCAGCAAGGATGAACCGGTGCTTCTCACATGTCTATCATCAAGGATTCAAGATCATAATCCTAATATAACCTGAGTTCGTCGCTAGCCGTTCTATGGAAAAAATGTTGGTCATGGACTGCGAGGCACGTATGATAGTACAGCGACGCACATCGTGACGGATCACGCCAAGACACGATCAATATCTGAGAGCCCAGTTATCGCGCAGAGCTTTGCAGGTCCGTCCAACGAAATTATCGTGCCTTTCGAAATACGGTTGAACTCAAGCATCGACAATAAGCTCAAAAATCAGAGTCAGACCTCAAAAGTTCCAGTATTACAGTTTGACAGAATGTAATGATATCTGTAACCCATCATCTGATCGTCATGGAGTGGGGGTTTCTCGTGGACGGCTGATCAAAACATATTTCAATGTCGGTTCTACGTCGTCAATAAAACCCGGAGCCTTGGGAAATTGCATCAATAGACATACCTTTCTTCATTCAATAACGCTCAGGAAATTCGATGTGTTCGCATTTTCTTCCAATGATTCACAAGAGTATCTTGAAGCTTCGAGTTCAACGGCAAGGTTGATCAACGCCATCGAAACTTGAATGTTGCGGTATCATGATGATGGCCTGCCTACGATCAAGCAGCTCCAAAGATCGTGAACGTGAGGATCCGCCAGACATCGTGATTACGGCCGCAATGGGCATCTTGTCTCTAGGTTGAGATGCTAGTCTTCGGCGTATTTCTTCCTACGACAGACCAGAGATAACGTAGTTCGCCCGCAAGGCGTCGCGTCTCCGAATGACCGGAGTAGTAGTCTGTGTGCCTCAGATAACGAATCATCGTCATGATTGATGGAAAAGAGACGAATAAAAGCTCGTACCAGTGTAGTCCAACGCCGTGGACAAGCCAAACCAAATCTCCAGTCACAACGCTTCAATCGACATAACAGTTTCTTCCTTCCATAGACATCTCGTCATCAGTCTTCGAGCTCTCTCGTTCAGCTTTGGCGGCGTGGCGACGCAAAGGAGTGGGATGCGTTCGGACGTCGACAACGCTGAAGCTGATGGAGAACTTGAACACGTTCAAACGCGTTGGGACACTTGAGAGTCCCACGAGCCACGTGGCGAAGTCAGCTCAGGCGCCGATGAGACGCCGGAGGACCCAACCATGCTTTCAATTATAAACCGAAACAACCCACTCATTTACAAGGTCAAATCCGGATCAAGTGCTAATTTTTTCCCTCGTGGGCTATCGAGAAGACAGACGATAATATAGGAAAATCTCGAACTAAATAGCATCGCGACATTCAAGTTACAGCAGCTCGAGCAACAACATCTCGACCCTTTTCATCAGAATGAGCATCAAATCTGCGAGGGCGCTCTAATATTACTGCCATATTCGAAGGTGAAGTTTCTGCGCTATACCGGGGTGGCATCGACTCCGGAACATCCGAATACCTAGGAGGGTTCTGCGTTGCTTGACTCCGAGAATCTCGCCTGCTAAAATGCTTCAAGTTTGATATGCGCGAGAACCATCTGCTCCTACGACTCTCGGGGCGAGAAGAAGTGGCGAAAGGTACGACACTCTCCGCAACGTTCAACTGGAGATTTTTATTTTCGGGATGACGCCTTTTGAGGACGATGCGAAGAACAACAATCATTATGATTATCACTACACTGGCAGCAGCGAAGGTGCCCGCGACGGCCGCCTTATTGCTGAAAAATCTATGTTAACTATATATCAATGAAAGCGCACTCTGTAGCATTGGCTTCTTACGATTTACTATGAGCAGGAGAAGAAGCGACCGCGGTCACGGTGGGCCCAGGGTCATTTTGACTCGTCGGAGACTGAGATATCGCAGTGGGAAGAGAGTTTGGGACAGTTGAAAGTTCGGGCCCAGATATAGTAGCAGTCGACTGAACCTGCTGACCGAGAGTCGGGATGGAACGGAAAGGTGCGTCAAACTGTTGCGATATGTGACATACTCTTAGAAAATGATCATATGTGAGTACGATGGCGACTTACAGTCAACGTCCGCGCCCCGAACTGCGGGAACGGTGTGCGCTTCAGGCGCATCGTCGTAACTGCGAGACTGGGATCGACGAACGAATTCTAAGCCTGAAAAGCAACTAATATATATATCAGTGACAGAGAGACTTCGTCGCATCATGATTTATCACCCGAAAGGGCTTAGGTTCTATAGCGACGCCAAAAGTCCTATAAATCAAAAGGAGGAACTTGAGAATTGTTAGATTATTTGTGGCGAATCGAGACGTTACCACCTTTGTCCTGTCCATTGAAAATATGGATCGCACATGCGTGCAGCGAACAGACCGTAGCGATTTCTTCGGAGACATCTTGAAAAGCATCAGAAAGTCGGTGATTGATCAGGCGTCGAACTGCCTTTGAAGAAAGGAGGCGCATCGAAGGGACAGACGTTGAAAGAAGAGAACCGATTCGAATAGCATTCGAATTTCGAAAACCGCTTCTCGCTGCACTGAAGTACAAATAGCAATGAGCACGGGAGTGGGAATTAAAATATGTCATTCGTGGTACAAGTCAAATTCTTTGCCCTGCCGAGCGTACACGCCTTCGAGAGATGTAGCCATCGTCGTGCCGCTCAAACGATTTCCTTTCATGAAGAAATCTACAAAGCTTGTCCCTTTGGCTTGCCGTCGTTGCCTTTGGCGCCTTCTGAGCAACATACATAGCCCAACGACGGCGGATAAGACAAAGAGGGTTACAAAGGCGATAGTACAGCCGACCGCCGCCTTGTTTGCAAGAAAACTAGAGAATATGCTGAGCTAGAGATAGTGGAGATACCACGAACACGTACGAAGAGCCTCTTTTGCTAGCTACACTTTGAGATGCATCCAAAGGATTCGGAGTGGCGGTAGTCACCGCTGTGGCATGGGCACCCCCAGTCACGGGTAATGCGGTTACTGACCCGTGCGAGGTAAATATGCTACTTGTGTCGGATAATGTGAAGAGCTCAGAGCTGGATTCAGACACCGTCACGGTCATTACTCCGGACGCCAGAGGTGCAAAGCCTTGAGAAGGGCTCGTAGGAAAAGTTAGCGTCGGACTATCTGATGACGACTTGTCCGGGATGCGAGAGTTTGAACCCATTGTCGTCGGGCGAAACGTTGCGGAACCACCATTCGGAAGCTGGAAGCTGTGGCCGAAAGGAAATATTGAGATAGAGGTTGTACTGGGTGCGCAAATCGCGCAACGCCGTGCACTGAAGTCAGAGAAATCAACGAAACCAAAACGTACTAGAGTACGCACATCAGACTCGTAGGAATGGGATTGTTGCAGAAAATGAGACCGCAAGGGGGTGTTAAATCACGAGGATCAAACATGACTTTGGGCTCCCGAGGAAAGAAGTATCCTTTACCGTTGCCTCTTATTAAGTATACACGCATAAGAGGCATTCAAATTAGCACTGATCATCGACTATCATTGTATCAAAGGGACTGAAATAGTGTCAGCCACACCTCTGTTATCGAGTATCCATCTACTCACCGAGAAGGCGGATATATCTGCTCTAAAAACATCACAAGCTTAAGTGCACTACATCAGATGTGCCTCCCACCTCAGCTCGACGTCGCGCCACGGTGCGTGTTTCATCTCCAAGATGAAAGATAGAAGAGTGCGTGAAGGAATTACTCTGGGCACCGATTCGAATGATTGATGTATTGGATTTGGAGGCGGTGGATCTACAGGAATCAATCAAATCCGAGCTGCGGGTGACGGCGCAGCACGGTAGTACTACATGCAGTCCAAGCAGCCGTGCAAAAAGCAAAAATGTGGGTTGCACCGTTGCACTGCAGAAGAAGAAAAATCGGAGCCCCGGAAGTGGCCGACTGTTCAAGCTCCGCAAACACTCCGTCATGCGGGGTTTCAAAGCAACATGGACGTCCTATCCAAGTTTTGTTCAACCTTCTAACTTAAACTGTGAATACTCCTTTTATACCACCTCGATATTCCGTCAATTCAAAACTTCAAGTTGCTCATTGAGAATGCACTCACAATAGTATGGCTAATCGAACTCCTTGCCCAACGCTGTGTACGCCTGATTCAGCGATGGTGTAAGTGTCGTCGTGCTGCTCGCCCTTTTCGCTTGGAAAGAAGCGACGAGAGTATCTGTCTGCCACGCATCTCTCTTTCTGGCACGAGTTCTCCGTTTCCACCACCAAACGAGGACAGCTATTGCAATAGCGAGAATCACAAGTGATACGGCGGTAAAGGTGCCTGCGACTTCCTTCTTGTTCTTCATGAACCTTCGCAAAGGACTTTAATGTGGATCAAAACACTCAAAGGAAAGATAATTACCCATTTTCATTTCTGATGTATGAAGTCGCTTCAGAATTGGTTTCAAGCGACGAGTCGGGCAGCAAGTTCTCAGATTGAGTCGGGCTGTCCCCCAGAGATTGTATTCCGCTAGCCGGTGCTGATGTTGAAGAGGCGCCTTGTGTGGCCGTGATTTGGTTTCCTTCTGCTCCAGGACCGTCATTTGAGTTACTAACTTGCAATGCTGTGGGTTCTAGAGTGCTAGTTTCGCTTGGAGAGACAGCAGGAAATGGTGTCGGAGAAGTCACTTCAAGGGAATTCGAGGCAGGGGTAGAAAAGCTTGAAGGGGTCGGAGTACTCGTGATTGCTTCTGAGGGCTCTTCGGTCGCAGAGCCTTGAACTGTACTGGTACTGATCCGAGAAAAGGCAAAGTCAATTCCGCTGAACTATGAACGTCATATACCGTGGCTGACCTTGTATCACTAACCTGTGTAACGTTGGAGCTGGTGTCGGTATTGGTAGTGGAGAGCTGTAGAGAACGGCACGAAGAAGAAGAGGTACGTCCTTGGTGTTTCCCTTCTCTCAATTCAGTCCTAGTTTGCTACTGACACTATCGTGCTTGAGCTCACCTGGGCTCTCCGCAGCATTGCATTGGGGGCTCGGACCACTGTTTGGTCCCATTCCGTCAACTTCGCTCTTGGCAGCGGGCCAACCTGAGGAGACATGAACCAAGTACTTAAACTGCAACTACATCATAAAACCATTCGCATCGTCTGACCGTGACAACGCAACCATAGATCTATTCTGATGTACAACAAAAGCCTCAACAAATCTTAATAAATATAACTCAGAACATGATCGTGATTGATACAGAACTAAACAAACACACATAGCAATGAGCAACCGAGACGCGTTGACACGATTTGACAGGAACCCATTCAATCGTATTCTTTGCCCAAACCTGCGTACGCCCGATGAAGCGATGGAGTGATCGTCGTCGTACTCCTCCACTTTGTCCTGAGTGAACCCATCAGTGTGTCACTCTGCAGCGACTCCCGTTTTTGTTGTTTAGCCCGCCTGAGTTTCAGCCACCACAATGTCAGCATGACGACGATGGCGACAATGAAGAGGGCGACGCCGGTGAAAACACCCGCAGCTTCTCCTTTATTTTGTAAGAGACTTTATCAAATTTGAGTAAGCACAGGGATTCGCATTTTAAAATTTGTTAATTGGAATCATACCCGTTTGTCGTTTTGCTCGACACAAGGCTTGCGTTGGAAGAGGCTTCGCCTTTGATGGACAACGTAGTGCTCGCGCTGTGAATCCGCGGCGAGCTCGCGGGGCTCGTAGATTGAGTCGCCGCCGCCGCCGCCGTCAACGAGACTGGAAAGGGCGTGTTCGTTGATTGTTTGGATTCGACGATGACCGAAATGTTCGATGGATTTATATTCAGAGACGTCGAAATCGATGTTTGCCCTGAAGTTGGATTCGTCCCAACTACAAGAGAGGACACTTGTTCTAGTGGCGTTTCAACCGAGAACCCGGCCGAGGTTGTGTTGGAAGAGGGAGTTGATTCGACTGTGGAATTTCTGGTGGGTTGTGGTGCGCGGATGTCAGTGGTGCTCGGTTTGCTGTAGACGTTCAAACTTATGGAAGAACCACTACAAAGAAAACTTTCAAGATTACCTCGTAGGTGTTGTCGAAAGACATGACGTGTGGGTTCCTCCTCCATCTTCAACAATAGAGAGAAGAAAGATGAGCGTCAGAACACCCTCTGTGTATTTCTCGGCGATTGCAAGACTTACGACTACTCATGCAGGTCGAAGTGCCTTCTTCCCTTTCCAATACAACCTTTACGGTTCGAGAACGCATTTCGAAGGAAAGTATGAGCTTTAGGCGTTGGAGCCACGACCTGTAGTAAGTGAACAGTCGGACACAGTGGCCCAGAAGCTGCCGCTTGTCTGAATATGTAATCGGCAAAAAGCGATGATTTCGGTATACTTGAATTCGTAGCGACCCCAATCTAGGATGAGATCCACTCGCCCCGGTCGTCAAGGTGGATCCTCGAAGTCGAGATCGCATTGTTCATAAATATATCTCCCGGAGGCCCGAAGCGGTATTGCGGCAAGAGCGTGAAAGAGGCGACGATCAGCGTTGAGTGATCTGCGGTGAATCGTGGTCTCACCTCCAGTTTAACGTCATGCACCGCGATCGCATTTCGAAACGAAGATCGTCTTGATTTCGTTGATCGGGTGTAGTAGGTCGCCAAGATACTATCTGGGGGAAGAGAACTGAGGCGATTAGCTAGCTCACTGGAAGCCAAAGCTGAACAGTGTGAAGATCGCGATTCGAAGTCTTCGTGATGAAAGCCTGAACACTTTGTTTTATTTAGCATTAATGTATGAAAGGGTCCATGCGGAGAATACTTGTCTTGAAAAATGATATTCAATAAAACTTGGGTGGTTTATCGGAAGGATGACTACTTCGTTTCTTTCTAAAGCCTGACGTGACTGATCGAGTTCTTTAGTCTTTCGCGACGTTAGGATTGCAAAGAAGCGTGTCTATTGAGGAGAAGAATTCAAAGACGTCCACGTTACAGGAAGAGAGGGGAAAGAACTGACGGGATATAAAGCAGTATTACTCTTTGATGGTCTTATGGTCGACAAATTCCTGCCTTCCCAGCTCCGACGGAGTATAAGGCGGTGGGTTTCCGCCAAGAGATGATGACGAAAAGACTCTAATCGAATCCGTCTCTTCTGCGGATTCCCTATGCCCAATCAATAGAATCCGGGATTCCGCTGCGCTCTTTCTTGCATCCGAGTTGGGCTCAGTCTCGAGCAGACCAGAGGTCCCCTGAGAACCCTTGGGTGTCTCCGTTTCACCAACATTATATGGACAGACTCGATGCTCTCTTCGTCGACGTGAGCGAACGTAAGTCCTCCATAAAATGAGGAGCAATACTACGAATAGAATCACTCCCAGAATGATGGACGCGAAGACACCGGCTGCAGCACTCTTGTTGTCCAGTAACCTTTTTCACTGTCAGAATAATATTCCAATAATTATATCCCACTCACGAAGCGGGTTTTGGATCACTGCTCTGCGTAAGTGAGGCGAAAGGAGCCTTGACGATTGGCGATGTCGTCGATTTAGAGTTTGTTGTCGTGTTGGCGGTTTTCGTCGCCAGAATTGTCGACGAGTTAAATGATGTCAGGGAAACTTCTGAGGGTGCCACGGAGATCGCAGACGGCAGAACGGAGGAAATCGAAGTCGATCTGCTTGAACTAGTCCCGTTTGTCGATGTAGCACTCTGTTCTACAGTAGTACTCGACGATGAATGTGATGTCGTAGTCAATGTCGTAGGAGAAACTGTAGAGACAGGAGATGTCGCTGTAGTCGACTGTTGTTTTGAATGAATGTGTGTTGGACCAAAAGTTTCGATCCTATGAGATACACGAAGTGAATATGTGTCATTAGAGATATTTTTTTCTCTTACTCCGTAGTCCCGATACCTGGCTGAACGATACAGAAACCTTCTTCCTCTTCAAATGTATCTGGGCGATAAATCAGCAAAATTTCTTCTATGCGATGGCGAAATATCAATGAAACACGACTCACCGCAAGGTTCAGGTGCGGAGGGGTCAAATCTCGAATTCAGGACGAACGCCTCAGTAATCATTGGGGGACCCGGGGCGGACATCGTCTGTCTGGAAGATGAAAGAGAAGGTTCAGGAGGACGATCGCAGGCGAGCGCTGTCAAACGTTAGTTAGATATTTTTCCGTCAATGATCAAGTGCCCGAACTTCACGATCGGTAGACTTACTTTTGCTTGATCATCACACAAGAAGTCGTCGACAATCTAAACAAAGCCTTCGTTTCAGAAATTCCCCTCTCCGATCCCGGTTGTTGTCGCAATAAAACTCGGCGGAGTTTCTTGCCATTGGCCTGGGCTCGGGCCCTTGGACTTGTTTGATAGATCGACAGGAATCGACAACTCTTTTGGACCATTTTACCAGGGATGTAGCACCGAAAGGTCAAAGAATCCACCTGTGTGCTGGCATACGCACTCTTGGCCTCAATAAAAGTATCGGTGGAGATAAAGGTGGACTTCAAGTTTCTCAAGCTCTCCAAACTGGCCCATGCGTCGATATCCGGTTGGAGATTCAGGCGAGGTACATTCTGCACAGTGAGTCTACAAGTCCTTAATCAACGGTCATTTGAATAGACGGAGATAATCCACCTTACGGAGTTCGAACCACCCTTTTCGAAGTCGGGACGGCGAGATATGCAGGATCGAAATCACGAATTTTGGGGCGAAGGTGGGCAATTATCGAGGTACGACGTCACTACAAAGCCAGTTTGTAGGTGACAACATAGTAAACAGAGCTTGCACCGCAAGTATTCGGCGTTGAGAGCACTGATCTGTTTGACGCGTCGTTGTTGTTGTTGGCGTTGTGGTCGTCGCGATGATGGTGGTTGAAGAGCAAGGAACACGCGGCGACACGGCGACATCGAGGACGACCATGACCACGACCACTTCCAACTCTACGAGTTGCAACCACATGCGGCGAATCGACCTCATCTACTGTGATATGCTTGTGTCGACTTTAAATTGGTGACATTTAAGGCTTGCGTTACCAACCCTTTGACCCAACTTCGCGCTTGGTCTGGCCCAATCGACGGGGGATGTGACAGTGGATTCTCGACTTGTCGGTGCGTAGAACCGGTTCTATTGTGGACAATCTTTATCGTTGATGGTTTTGCATTGATATTTACGGGGATTTTAGCCTATTGAGCTGAAAGAAATCGACTCCGCAGCTCGAACAAGTTGCTCGACGGCGCGCAAGACCTACAAGCATGCTGGATATTCCAGAGTCAAACGGAAACTCTTAATTTGGGACGATTCCTAACTATTCGAGCGGATATACGATGCGACAGCTCATGTTTGGATGAGAGCGCTATAGCTGAAATCTAGCTATGGAGGTGAGCTTCGTCACTTCGTCATCACCCCAAAAAGTCTGATCAATTACTTAGTCTGTCGGGCTCTTCATTCTACCACACAGATATATCGCGGATAGCCCACATGCTCATCTGAGATTTCCGCATCTTCGTTCGTCCCTTTGCATCATGGACAGTGGACAGAGGGAAATCTTGAGTTGACAGTCTCGTTCCCAGCCGCTTTTCGGAGCGTACGGTTTGGGAACCGTGTCGAACTAGGATACCACCCCGCTGTGTCCTATTTAGAAGGCAACCGTTTGGGCACGAGACTATTGAGTTGAGACGCCTCGAGAGGGTGCAGAGAGTAGGCTATGAAACATGTTTCAGGCACTGCAGAGCAGACTATCTACTGCACGACCTTGACTGAGGTATAATGAGTGGTGAGATCTTACTCCTTTTTGCCCAGATTACAATGCCTATTAGATTACGTCTGTCCTGCTTTTCGCTGGCCTGCTATCCAAGGTACGATTTAGACTTGTTGAAGGAGTCAGAAGGACAGAAGCATCTGCCTTGAAATATCCTTTCTACGATGACGTCGGACGCTACTGTTGCCTCTATTCATAGCCGGAAAGGAAGCTGAACTTCTACCTCATCTCAAGAGATTCGATAGAGGTGTTGAGAATCACGGTGCGAGTCTCGGAATTTTTTATTCCGCTGCTATTTATCCACGACAAAGAACCTCTTTCCCCATCGTCACGGATTGATTTACGGTCAAGTCCTCCTTGGAATCACGCTATTTGTGTCAGGTGAGCTCCAACTGTTATTAGTCAACCTATTGCATATCTTTCACAGGCAATCGAGTAAATCGCTCAGTCTCATTTGACCATCTGTGGGACAAGACCCCATTCGTGTATCGTTATGTGGCTTAGAAGGGTCATCCTGCACATTTTTCTTTGTCCGTTGATTGTGATTGGCGCTGCGTAGCCATGGACCTCCTTATAGTTCTCTCGCGAATGCGTTGTTTATCCACCGTATCCCAGCCGTAAAGTTGCTTCTGCAGGAGTGGTCGTAATATGCCAGAAGGTGCGTCTTTCAAACAAGAATATGTCGCAGCTGATTTGACTTGGTACGTTGTAGGTCCTCCTCCGGACCAGAAACACATTTTGCACTTATTTACAACGGCCTCGAAATCGACGTTTCCATATCGTAACTATCCTCAGAGCACTACGCTCTTAAGAGGTGCATCTCTCCTCGTGAACCGGCACCGGCCTGAAGATGCGGATGCGAAGAGGCTTCAGATTCCATCGCAATTTTCAAGTTCGCCATAAAGCCCTAGAGGATTCAAAGGAAAAGAGGATTCTTGGCCTATCGAGCATCGATGCGTCTGTCAGTATCCCGCCGACCCCGACCTCCAAACCTATCCCGGTAGCAATTCAACCAGTCGTTCCGGATCCCTTACTTGCAAAATCCTCTCCGGATGGATTGCGACTCTCAATTCCAAGCATCATATCGCAAATAATTCCTTTTCCACCAATATTTTCACCTTCGTCTCCATCTCCTACCTCCTCCAGTACCATCCTGTCAACCAGCATCACGAGTACAAGTGGGTTTTCTGGACTCAAAATGAACGCTCAATGACCTTTTACCTCTTCAGCGATAACAATCTCTATAAGCACCACCATCATTACAGTCACTACGGAAACTTTGGAAACTTCTGTCGCGTCCAGCACATCCAGCCCGTCTCTCGCTACGAATGGGTTGGACGATGACTTGTCGTCCTCGGCTGTGCATACCTCGTGAGTGATTCGAAGCTGCTTCCGGCCAATGAATTAACTCTTGTCGATGTTTTGCCAGGTTTATGAACGATAAATCTAAAGTTGCAGGTGTATTCAGCGTTGTGGGGCTGATAATTGTCTTCTCCATCGCCGCTCTCGTATTATGGATGAGACGTCGACACGCGAAGCGGGAAGAACTTCGCTCAGTCTTTCCATACGTCAACAAGACCGACCCAATACGTTCAGAGGAAATCCATCAGGTTGCAAACCACGTTTTCGAGCTTATGTCTTCTTCGCCCGTCCAACTCAAAGGCGAGAAATCTTCAAAGATAGCGGTGGCGCTTTGAGTTGAGAATTCATCCATGTATGTGTATCCATTTGAGAGTTGATGATTTATAATTCTAGTATACCGAACACCTATACCCATATCATCGTCGCCATCTGCCGAGTAGATTTCAGAGATATTTATTCCAATTCTTCGTCTCCTTCCAAATTCTCTCTTAGACGATCTCCGCGTACCTCCAGAATCCTCCGAATAGAACGGTCGCACGATGTCTGAAGCTGAGAGGAACTGTGTGATCGCAGCTCGTCTACGAGTGAAAGAAATTCGGGAATTACCATTTCAAAGTATACTGAACGGCGAAGTTGGATCATGATACAAGCTGAGGGAAAATCGGTTGTTCTAGCTCTTCTTCGATGTTTTCGAATGCCCCAAGCCAAGAGATGGCCGCGTCGACGCCACTTCAGCTGAATTTCTAACGCTTACAGTAGTATGATGCTCCGAGTGCGTTCCAAATGATGTGCGATCGTGAAACGCTTCTAATTAACGTGACGACCTTTATTGTTGGACCACCAATCAAATCAATTTGCAAAATGCAATCCGTACGCAAGACCTCGGGTCTATTCGGAACTCGACGATCCGTGATAAACTTGAGCTTCGTCGAACAAAGATATGGACGGATGCAGTCACGCTTCCCCGCAAAAATACTGCATCTCAGCGAGTGAGTTTTCAAGGCTTCTCCAGTTCATTTTACTCGCGACTCCTTGCGTCTCGGGTTGTTAGTCATTGAGGTATGGACAGCAAAGTTCTCAAGGGGCGAAGTCATGATCATTCTCTTTGCTCTCTGCTATTCACACCGATGAAGGAAGGAAAGCTCTCTGTGCTCTCCGAACCCTCGAGTGACAAGTGATCTTCCCCAAGCTCGCAGCTCTCCCGATCTTCGTAAATTATGGACTCAGAGCGCTGTGTAGAGACTTGCGTCGCGTCTGCATTGCTTCCACGATCGTCCTCAACCGCCGCCTGCCTGAGGTTGAGAATCATTCGAGAAAGAAGTGTTACAGAGAGCCTTGAAGAGAGGATAACAATGGTTAATGATAAGGGCATTGCTGAGGTGCACTTCGAACATACGCGTGAGGGATCTCGGATTTGTTTCCAGACGTCGCGGCGAAGTATTCATTCGAGGGGAACTAAGAAAGTTCACAATCAGCACCATCGATGTTCGCTCGCAATCATACGTACCCAAGTAGGAAGGAAATTGAATAGATTTACGACGGCCATAATTCTGACATGGCCTTATCTTTGAGTAAAACATTTTCGCTTTGAATGACTGTATCACTGACACGTAGTACAAGCTACCTGTGAGTCGTCGATGGACATTAAAAGAATGTTAAGGCTGAATGCAGATTTCCAACGTACCATCCCGCAGAATCAGCTCCACGATTCTCGATCTGATACCCAGTTGATATTGTTGCCTTTGCCATTGATACGTTTTCCAGACGGTTATCGCAAATACGATAGTGTCAAATAAGGTGTGAACCAGCCATGAAGCTCTGAAAGCTGCGTGATATTGAGAAGTATATAAAGTAGAAGTATATTTCCCAGATCAACTTACGATTCAAGCTAGTCAAAGTGGAGCAAGCGTTAGTAAAAATTCATTCGTCATATCGCTTAGGAGAGGCTCACCTCAACATCTTGACGGGAACACAGGACATTTGCTCTCCGAAGACAATGTTGGCCGTTTCGACTTGCACGATCGCCCACTGGAATAATCAACCACTGTCCGAGGACCCACGAAGGTGAAAGATATCAACTTACTGCTGTCACACCAACGCTTACAATCAACAATGGTATCGTCACGAGCAGAACCCAGAGCTGTCGACGAAGTAACGCATACGAGCGCATGACGAGGAATGCTGAAGCGCCGTTTATAAGCGATAATCATGTTGGCATTCTATCGAACGTACCTGATATGACTGCCTGGCTGAAGACACCGACCGACCCTGGATAGTGAGCGAATGATGAGCATCTAAAGGTAAGGTTCTGTCAGATCATGACTGTTTTTGCAGATATCCCGTCGTCGTGGGCTCCCTTGAAAACTCGAAACGTACGTCTAAAAGGTTGTTTAGGTTGTTTGGCCCGACGTGTTGATTGATGATCACATACCTGCATTCCACCCGGAGAATTGAAAAGGAACAGGACCGTCGGGACGTATGCGAGCTCCGTAAAGTATCGGTTTAAAATGAATAGAAGTGTCGTGAAGGTGAATTTTTGTTTCCAGATGAGCTGAACCTCTTGCCCAAACGTAATTATATGATCATAGCACAAAATCACTGACAGAAACGTAAGCAATGAAGGTAAGCATGGAAAGCAAGAAATGGCACACCGACGGCAACGAGCAGGTAGTAATGTAGGGCCCAGCTGCAAGTGCACGTAAATTGAGCCAAGCATGCGGATAGTATCATCAGATAATGTGCTTACACTGCTGTGATAAAGCTAATGGTGTTAACGTCCATGCTGGTCAAAAAACGCGACTCGCTAAGGACAGGGAAGAGGACGTTGGGGAACTTCCAACGCGACCCATTCCAGCCTTTCCCTCACTTTAAGGGCGGGGGGGATGCATGTCGGCGTCCTGTGACAAGAAGCACACCCGACAGACAGGAGCAATCAATCTTGTAAGAACCTAAAGAAGAACGGGACCACACCCTTGTCAGATTGGAGAGGCTGTCCGAGGTGGTTCACCAGCTACAAGAAGCAGACAAAGGTACCAAGACTTGATGAGAGGATAAACATAACGGTGCATCTGCGCAAGGTACCTTATAGGTAGGAAGCTGTCACGTTTAGTCAGTCGCAGTGGGAACGGTTCTCCCTTTGAAGCAAGTTGGAAGCTGAGAGAAGCCGGGTGCAGAGGATTGCTCTTGACGTATCAAAGGTATTGCCCAACCTCGATGTCTTGGACGCCGCTACTTCGATACGATTGATGAAAGCGGCGAGCCATTCACGAGTAAGCGACAGTAACGTTCGGAAAATTTGTGACCATGCTCATCAAATATTGTCCTGATACTAATCCCCCGGTATTCGGAGGTGAGAACGAGCGGAAAGCAAGACCGACGATGATCATATGATTGTCCCCAGTTGGGGTCAGAGCTACGTCTTTGACATGGGAACTCGTAATGAGGAAACTATTAATGTTACGACGGTTAAACGGTCGAACCCGATAATGAATAATTGTGAGGAAACGATCTACTTACACTTTCTATGTGCCGACGCCATGCGGAAGACTGTGTAGATCATGACGCATCGTGCTTGGATGTTTTGAGAGCTCTGTATCGTGCTATCGCCTTTTCGCGTTCGAGATCCATCATTCGTTTTTGAGCGACGGAAATCACGTTATCGCTTTTGTCGCCTGATGAATTTGACGAGCTTTTCGACTTCGACTTGAGACGAGAACCGATCGAAAGCTGTGGAGGCGCTTGAACAATATCGTTCAGACGCTTTGGAGCCGAGGAAACGAGGCGATCGAAATCCTTTAGCTCAGCCGCTGGCTTGGTCGATTTTACTCTTTGGAACTCCGATTGCGATTCAATATGGGAGGATTTTGATTTATTCGGACGTTCTGGAGTCTGCGCATTCGTTTGATCGTCCTTTTCAGAGGCATTGCGCTTTTGTCTCGACGCTGAAGCGGTCGATGACATGGCCGTCCGGACAAGAGGTCGCATATCGTCTTCAACTCGCCTTCATTCACATACGAGCTTAGCACACGAATCAAAATAGGGGTTTTGAGACTCACCTATTGAAATGCTTTAGAGATTCACCAGGTTTTATCGTGAGGCTGGCTTTCGCTTTCTGCACGTCCCCGTCCGTTTCACCTTGGCCGTTCGTTGCCTTCCGTTTCCGTTTTCTCTTGCCATCATCATCTCCTCCATCCGCCTCTCTCTTCCGCTTCTCTCGATATGCGGATCTGACAGCCTCTGCGTTCAGGACCCATGCAGCTGACTTGGGGAATCCACCATCGTTTTGGAAACCAGATACCAACTGAGAAGGAGGAAGGTCCGACTTCCTGCACTTTCCAACGAAATTAGCGATAACGGCGGAAGAATTTGGTGTATTCACATACTTTGTATCTCTTTCCTTGTCACGGACTGATTTCTTTGCTCTTTTGTGCGGCATTGTTGATGTTCTTGTGCAGGCTAGCTCTTTGAAGCTTTTTCGAAGCGCCAAAGCCTCGATGAAATCCATTTTCTGAACGTGGGAAAGCATGTGTAATCAAACTTCAACTTGAACGAGCGACGAAAATCGTTGCGAATGTTCTTTTCGTTCAACGTCCAGTCATGATGATGTTTCTTTTGTCCACGAACATGCTGGAGATTTGACTGAAATATATCGGACCAAAATAATGCGATTCCGTAGCCGAGACGAAATACTCGCCATTTTCAACCCGAATCTCCTACACACAGTCGTTTCTGAAGATGCGAAGAATCGAATTCTTACGTTGGCGTCTTGGTAACTCATTTGCGTTCCTTCGATAACTTTAAGTTGCATGAGGACTGAATATCTGTCTGCTCATCAGAACTGTCGCACCATCGTCAAGATCGTCGTGGTATTGCCAGCAGGACAGCAAGGCTGAGGCTGACCTGGATGTTGTTGAAAGGACTTCGGACACCGATGAACATGATGTAGTGATGGCCGCCTCGGCGCGTTTTCTGAAGCAAAGCACGAGAACCTGTGGTCGAAAAAATCGTACTCGAATCAACCATCTTCTTCTGTCAAGATGACAGATCTACCTCGGCTATTCCGCCATTAGTTCATATGCATGTTCTGAAGACGTTTCGCTTTTGCACATCTGCTGGACGAGGATTCGAGCAAGTAGTTTCTTCGGATATCTCTGTCTTACCATTCAGCTATGGTCGTCCTCAAGACCCTTGACGGCGCAGCGACTTTGGAGCCGGACCAGTCGGTGAGCCAAAATTCTCTTCAAGCGCTTCGAGGCTGTAGCTTGCAGTGCAGTTTCTAGCGAACTGTTGGGAATATCTTTCGATGACCAGTGATGACGACGAGACGACGACAGGTTCTTTCTATTCACCGAAAACTTTCGCATCGCACCAACCTCAGCACTCAGCCTTCAACTCGAGACAAAAAGTATAGGAAGTTTGAGCGGTAAGTCGCAACTTCAGCTGATCATATGAGGAGATTCTCAACCGACGTCAACAATATCTGAAACACAAAAAGTGATATTGTTGACATATGCTGGACTTGCAGACGCCGACTACTCCGGTGTGACTGATGCTTCTCGATGATATTTCCAGCGTCTCTCCAAAATAGCGGAAAATCAGAAGTCTCCAAGGCTTGATTGTTCTGTTTCGTGTCTTATAAATGCGATCTCGGTTTAGTCGCGAGAGCGAAGGGGTCACACCATCCCCTTCTCCATCGCCTCCCCACGAGCAAACCAGCTGTGCGTATTCCGTCGAGCTACTTGCAGAATAATATCAGCTAATGATTTTACTTGAAGATTTTCTTACGGAGTGTGACTGCTACCCAATGCTCTAATACACTCTTCGTTCATACCATGGCGAGGCATTTGGCACCAGCAGACGGCACAAATTCATGTGGCCCCTGTAAGTGCATTCGTTCTGCGAGGGAGGAGACCTAACCAACGGACTTCCTAGTTGGCCTAGACTGTATTGTGTCAAGCGCTCTCTCTACTCTAGGTTTAACGACTCATCAAGATCAATTGTGCGTAGCAATTGCTCGCCGTGACACCAAGTCTACGAATTTCGACTGATTGTTATTTTCAAAAATAGTACATCGACGTCCCCTACATCCAATAACCCTACTCAAACTCCCACCTCTACAAGTGAAACTCCAAACTCACCTACAATCATCACTCTTTCCTCGGATTCTCCGATTCAAAGTGATTCTCCGAGTCCAACTTCAACTCAGAGTACTCTGTCAGCCTCCAGCGCGACACAGCCAACCACTCCATTATCAAGCTTTGTGCCCATCGAGACGTTCGTAACCGATTCACTCACCGATTTGGGTCAAGCGACTTCAACTACAGTGAACATAATTCTCGAAAGTACTGTGATAACGGGAACTTCAAGCCTAGCAACGACGACGAGAATACAGACGCAACCACCTGCGAGTAATTCAAGGTATTTTTCTACTTGACCCTCTCCTTTATTACTCTTCGCACTCTTCGTCTGACATTCAATATTATACAAAGGAAAAACGCAACTTTGCCGGGTGTACTTGGCGTCATCGGAGCGGTCGCCCTGTTTGTGCCCTTCATGTTGATCCTATGGAGACGCCGCAGGAAGTCCTCCAGCTTGTCACATGGAAACCCCATCACTCCCTTCATTTCCGCCAACAATTGCGGAAGAAATGCAAAGCTTCGGTCGTTCTTCGCAAACGTAATCAGCAAACAGTCTCCAGTGGGATGCCAATCGGCGGAGACAATCAGCGGGTCGTTGGTGGTGCAGATTGAGCCTCCTACGTACAGCGAGGCACTCGAGCAACCCGCATCGCCTGCTCACCTGCTTTCACGAACTTCGGGTGATTTTGAATGTTCCAAATCCAATCTGGGAAGCCCTGTCACATACAGGTCTTCGCTGGCACGTTCACCCCGAGATAATCTGTAAATCAGATTAAGTACTCTTACGAGCTGGATTCTTGTTGGAGGACAATTAGATATTGATTACATTCAAGGAATACATACTGTATTGAATATCTTCCTATGATGGGCGAGATGAACCTCATTTGCGAGGAGGTCGGATCGATCTCTATCTGCACTCATGAGCAACTTATAGCTTTTCCTACTGATTTTGTGTTGGTGAAAATTGTTGGATGGGAGGATTGAAGGACGAATGCATGGTCAAATCACATTTTGCGTAGCGTACGCACTTCGGCGCTTGCCGGATGCATGCCGTGGCCACGTTTCACGACTTCAACACCGTGAACACGTCCAGAGGAGCTTTGCTAACTTTGCAACAGTTCTTGCTCTCCACCATGTCGTTTCAAACACCGATTTGATTTTGTCTACGCTTCATTATAAAGGACGCGAAACCTGTCGTAAAAGAGGTGAGTAAACTTATCAGGTGAAAGTAGAAAGCAGTCTCAACGTTCTTCGCGTCGATTTACCAGCAGCGGCCAACACCAGATTCTTCGACAATTCGATTCAATCCTGTGATAAATAATCGGTAATTCAACTCGTGAGTAGCACTTATTCGTCAGACATAGACTCCGTTCTGACTTACTGCGATTCCGCTTTGTCGACTTTGTCCTTCGTGTCCAGCGTGGCTTGCAAAACTTCTTCGTCCACCGACTCTTCCATCGGGACGGAACATCATGATGGCAGACATATCTACCCTTCCCCTCGACATTCTATACCTCATCTTCCTCAATACACTTCCGTCTCAAATTCTCGTATTCAGGACGTCTGTCAGCTTTCTGAACGTATCCCCAGTCAACCTCCTTTCCGTTTGTCGTGCTTGGCGCTCTGTCGTCTTGTCACGACCGAGTCTTTGGACTTTCATCCAAGTCAAGCAAATACCTTCAGACTCCAGGCTTCATGATGATCCTTTGGACCCTCCCGCTCTTCGCGCGCTCGAAAGCTGGGTCAAGCATTCTGGGACTTCGCCCATGAACATCCGTCTCCAACTCTCCCAAATTAGGAACGAACAGGTGTACAGGACCCTCCTCCGACTATTTCTTCCTGAATCCCATCGTTGCACGGACATTGATATAAGCGTCGAATGCTGCGGCGCTCATGCGACTAGAAGCATGCGAGAGCACCCGTCTCCTGTCGCGATCCAGTGTGCGCCCTCTACGAAGTCGGTCAGGCTTGTCTTTCAGGACCTACAACAAGCAGAGCCTCCAGTGACGTGGGCACCCTTCAGCCTCGCTTCATGTACCGTGGACGCTGTATCACAGCTTCAGGTACTGGATCTCTACTACAATGTCAAATGCCTTTTCCCCGAGCGCAGAGACGACTTGCACCTCCCGAATCTCCGTGATCTTTCTATTTGCATCGACGTATCCGATCGTGTAGCTGTCTCCGATCTTTCAACACTACTTTCGGCATGTCCCGTCCTTTCGGTACTCAGTATCGGGTCGAGAGGGAAATCTTTCAACAGTTTCGACACCGGACCGCGTTCAGTCCCCTTACCTTTCCTCGCCAGCTTCACTTTCACATCAACGGACCAGGCCTTTGCCAACCACCTTTTGAGCGTTTTGGCCTGTCCTGCCCTCCGCAAGTGCAACCTCGTCGCGCAAATGTCCATGGGCCCCGTCACACCCGAGTATCTTCACGTCGTCGCTCAGTTCCTTTCCTGCGATGGCACCGTTGCGTACCCACCCCTCGTCGATCTCTGTCTCCGATTCTGGGAGCCAGAAGACTCGCTAACGGAGTACTTGCTCAACAAGTGCTCTTTGAAGTTGATGAAGTTGTTGGATCGCGTTCGCCACCTTGAGCGGCTGAGACTGTTCGACGTGGTTGTTCGCCCTGAGCTAATTCGAGCGATGACATTCGTTCCTGGGACGGAATGCAGCGGTGTTATGTGCCCCAGGCTCGAATGCTTGCATATCAAGAGTAGGGCCGGTTACGCGTCCTTGAAGAACCTCCTGCACGAAATGAAATCGTCTCGTTCAAATCTGAGCAGTCCACTGTCTGAACTAAGGGACGAGTAGACAGCGCAAGGACCCTCAGGAGGTTATTGATAATGGCATCTTCGAGCTAGATTTGGTTCAGCGCTGCTTCGCGATCAGTTCGCTTTCGCTGCCTCAATGGGGTCTTTCATGAAAATCGATATAATCCCAAGACGCGGGTGGACCATGAATTCTCTAGTCTCACGTTTAAATACGAACCATCGCGATTTTCAGGTCTTCTC
The DNA here is from genome assembly GCA_001020605.1 of Schizopora paradoxa. Taxonomy (NCBI): domain Eukaryota; kingdom Fungi; phylum Basidiomycota; class Agaricomycetes; order Hymenochaetales; family Schizoporaceae; genus Schizopora; species Schizopora paradoxa. Next base: position 339,925 of record KQ085885.1, read on the forward strand.
AATTCGGTACTGCGTATGGGCTTCAATCGCTTCCAGTACGAAGCTATAATGAACCACCCCCTATACGGTATTCTGAGGATTAGCTGCCGTTCCTCTCTCAACGGCGATTCAGATCGAATCTGCCGTTGCCATAACATCACACTTCCAAAGGTAAAATTTGCTGATGATGATGACCCACGAAAACATTCTGATTCTTCTCCAACGATGCCCAGAAAAAGGATACAGAACGGCAACCGTCAGATGTCCAGAAGATGTTCACAAATTTGACCAAGTCCATTTCGCTATAAGAGAAAGCTGCTTCCCGGGAATATTCGGTGTACTCTGAAGCACTACCTTTGTGCACTACTGAGAAAGGTATGTATCTAGCCCGTTGCATTGAACTATAGTCATCTAATTTTTACACGAGATCTCTCGTTCTAGAGTTGCCATTAATTCACCGCAATGAAATTTGAGTCGGGCCGGACAGTATTTGCCCGGCATGTTGACGAGGCTGACACTAGTACTACTACTGAGGATTGTGGCTTACGTGAGAACTTCTTTTTTTTTCTCTGCGAAGAGCTGACTATCTCATACGCTGCTATGAAGTCGGTTTAGACTGTATTCTCACTACTTTTGATTCGGTGGGATCTACCAGTAGCTCCAGCGGAACGTACGCCACAGTAGTTTTTTTCCGAGAGACGGACTTACTTTTGAGCAGTTCGCAAGCATCTCCTGAACTTGGAACATCGTCATCATCGCAATCGTCTTCGGACACTGCTGATAAGACTTTCACCACGCTTGGATCCGAAAGTTCAGTGCAGGTTACCAGTGCGAGTCCACAGGAAAAGCCTATCCCAAGCCCAAGCCCAACTCCTGCAGCGACTCGGACATTCAGTACTGCAACTACTTCGACCGATGTAAACTCAAGTGTCACGAACCAGAATGGAACGTCTTCCACTCCAGCTGTACAGAACACAACCTTCACTACCAAAACTGTCGTTGAAGTATCATCTTCGGATGGGTCGATAGCGACTGCAACTGAATCAACAAGAGAGATTTCCAAACCGTGATGCTTTTCATCTTCTGCACCATAGCCATGATTGATATTGACTTCAATAATAGGTTCTGGAAGAATGATATCGCCGTAGGAGGTGTATTTGGTTCCGTCGGCGTGGTCATCCTGATCGCAATCTTTGCTTTAGTATATGTGAAGAAACGAAGAAGGGGAAGTCAGATGATCAGATCGGGTTCGGCACTCGGTACCTCCGTCGTACCTTTTATGGATGTCAAAGAGGAACGCAGAAGAGGGATGTTCGACATATTACTCGCTCGCACTATCAGCAATAGAGTGGCGGTTGGCGAACGGCCTGAGGAGGCGGTTGGTGTATCGTCTCCAGTCGAAACCGAACCTCCTACGTACAGCGAGGTTCTCGGACAACTTGTATCACCTGGTACTTCGAGTCTACGCGTGCCGGGTAATTCTGGTCAATCTACACTCAGTCGCAAAGGCTCTGGTTCGGAGACCATCTTTTAGAGTTTTAGGACACCAAGCCAGCTCGTCCCCACTCCTGATTACTCGGGGAGCGACACGATTTCGAACCAACATACATTTTTCATTCTCCAAGATAGGTTACCCCTTTCGAACCTCTTCACCAAATAGTACTGCAGTCATGAGCTCTTCTTCAATGCATTGTCAGAATGACAAGTGTTTGTAAAGAGGACGAATGCTCTTGACTTTTCTTGCCATCTTCTCACCTTCCAGTCTGGCACCTTCATATCTGACTTTTAAAATTTTACCCTTGACCAATCTTAGTGCGCTATTCGATTTTTTCGAGGACATTATTGCAACTTATTTTCTTCGGATACTGTTCCGTTGGCTACTCTGCCTACAGGGAAGAATATCAAGAGTCAAATAAGCGCTCGATGCTGCATTTTCCCACGTACTCCCGAAGCTATAGGCGCCCACTCGTCCCGGGGCGGGACACTCGACATTCTGAGTCATTCTTGGTTCTTTCGTTCATTCGTTATGCTGAAATTCCAATGAGTACGTCCTCCTTTTCTTCAATATCAGCCATCTTCCTTTCTTCATCCCTATTGTCAGCAGTATGGACAATACTCTCCGCGTTCGTGACATTGTGCCTTCGATGACTTGTATGCATTATTTTCGCTGCACATGGCGATAGCAAGTTGAAGGTAGACAGTGCTAAAGTATATCTACAAGATCAAGCTTGGATTAGCGCTATCATGTCTGCGAATTTGGTTTCCTAGCCACCTTCTCACAAGACCCACGCTGAAACTTTTTTTATAGTGAAGATTCGGATGGTAAGCATTCTCTGTATTCACGAATTTACTCCCTTGGGAGAAATCTTGTGATCTGCGTCGATTCGAAGATCCGTTGTCGAAGTCGCTCTGGTGCTTTTCTCCCATGCTACTGCCTCTGTGCCACGCCGGCGAGTATTGAATAGTACATGTACGTTCGAAACCGCCATTTTTGAGATAAAAGGTGCTAATACATACCGCCTCGTTTACAGGTGCCCTTGGAATACTTAACGATTTATATTTGTTCTTCCAGTTGCAGTGCTTCGCTTCGTCGTACCTCCTACTACAACTGGATATTCTATCCGTTTTGCTTCGAACGCAAACTTTCGCGACCGGTATGCAAGGAATCAATAATGGTTTTTAAATAGCCTCTGATATTGCCACATTCGTTCTTCTTGATCGTCTCTACCAAGAGTGCTTCGAAAAGTCATAAATCAAAAAATCTACAAGGTAGGCGGACCGGCGTGATCTTTGATTCGGTGTATATCTGACTTGATCGTCAGTGCTCCCTTGGATCTCTCCCATCGTTCAATCTCTTCGTGATCCCTTCACTTTTTCTCGGTGAGTAGATTTCATTTTTTGTCCAAGTTAACCCCGTAACGAAAGCAAACAGCTATAAAAATGTCCTCAGAGTCGATCGTGAACAGAATGCAAGTTCGCGCCAGAGATAGGACCCCATTACTTGTTGACCGTGTTACTGGATCTTGCGTTCCTTGTGAGGACACTTTCATTAGTAGTCAAGAGACGCAAGTGTCTCATTTCTTTGACGAGAAGTCGACTCGATGTGTCTTCAAGTTCTCCCTCGAACCGTGACTGGCGCTGGTACATCATCGAGTGTAACAGAAAGTACAACGTGAGTAGCCAATATTTGTCGTGTGTTTGAAATGAAATGATCGTTGGAATATTCATTACAGTCTTCAACTCTCAAACACAGACCCAAGTCAGACGACAACGGCAGCGGCAACGGGAACGGGAACCCCGACCAGCACAGACTCACTCTCACCCTCACCCTCTACTTTTAAACATCTCCCTAATACCGATAGCGACTCGGAACAGAACTCGCAGGACTCAAGCTCGGACCGGCCTACTTCAGCAAGTCAGAATTCAGCTACTGCTACAGGGCAGGTTGACACACAATTAAACTCGGATCCAACCGCGACAAATGATGGCACCGCGACAGACACCAACTTGGGGCAGACGATGATGTCCACTACTAACGCGGACACCTCGGGAAACACACTGGCGGGGATTCAGACATCTTCCTTAGGACCGTCTTCTGAGCTGACGACTATAACGGCAACAATAGGACAACACACAGGCGCTCCGGAACACATGCAGCGATCGAAATCGTACTGATTCCAAATACCTGCACTTAGCACCCACCTCTAACATACAATTTATCCAGAAATGACGCAAGGGCAATTGGTATTGCATTTGGAGCCGCCGCTCAGGCTATGGTCATCCTGATTGCTGCCCTCATACTGTTCCTGCGTAAACGTCGCGGACGTGCCAAGGCAGTCTTGTCATCAAGTCCGCCGCATGCGAGTGACACCTCCATCTCTCCCTTCGTACAAATAAGCGAGGGACGCCATGGGAGAACGCTGGAATCCGTGTTTGCTCGCATTTTCAACAAGAGTGATCAACCTCAAGCAGAGGAAACCGTGACGCCGATCGCCGACGGTAGACCTTCCGAGTCAGCAGCGGATACTGAACCTCCAGCGTACAGCGACGTACTCAGACAGCCTATACGACATTCCTCTCAGGAGCCAAATGACATTCAACAGTCGACTCCCATTATGAAAGGCTCGCAGGCAAACCTCACAAATGCGTAGCACGCGGCAAGAATTCCCCCTCGTGCAGTCGCATTCATATACCCGTGAGTACTTTATCTTACATGATGACTCAATTGAACCATTGAATGATTACGGTGCAGAGCTAACGTTGATATACCCATTTTCTTTTGTATGTCGAATTATTGAGTTTGTGCGTTTTACGTAACAGTTCGCAAATGGCCGATCGTCGCCTGCTCGCGCGAATCGCTTCCTCTTTCTTCATGTTTGACCACCACCATCAACAAAACGACAAGTGACTTGAGTCAACAACAAGGAACGTAGAAGGCTCTTGCTTCTGGCATTCTTGACTCGCATTGTCAAGAGACGGGTGGTGGTCGATTAACCTTTCGGAGACGATCGTTCGTCAAAGACTGAAACCGAACCTCCTTCGGTACAGTGAGGAGCTTGGACAACCAGCAGGGGCAATACTTCGCACGCGTCGGATGGCGATGGTCTATCGATCTCATATCAGAAAGGCTCTGTAATGCAGCATAACTCTTAGAGCTTGAGACATCACCTTTATGAACCCGTACGTCACAACAAAATTTTAATTCATTATAACCTGGGTCTTCTCTCATTCGTATCGCGGATCATCAAGGAAAGTAGTGTCGATCTAATTCGATGAAATGTACAGCCTTTCGCACCTAGAAGCATGCGAATGATGCTACTTATCCTACAACCCAGTACGTAAACAGCTCTATCTCTTTTCACCCTCCATGCGAGCGCCTTGCTCGAAATATCTTTCAATGTTGTTCTTAGTATTCCAATTCACATCTTTCGAATCCGGCGCTCGATCTAGAAGCCCATCAGCAGATACTGTCCTTCCGACTATCATCGATTGGCCGAGGATCCGTTGCTCCTTTTCCCCAAACCTCAAGTGATGAAAGGTCTGTAAGTAGTACTTCACTTCGATCTGTGCCTCTCGGCGATGATCTTATTCACTTTTGAAAGGCTTACATCTCGTCTCAGTCTTTGTCGTAGTTGATACGCCTCCGATCTTTCTGCCACTTCTCGGGTAATGGAGTATTTTATCGTGCGGTTGAAACAACAGGTCTTCCAGGACGGAGGCGTCGCGATTCATACCAGCTTCAAGTTACTGACACTTGCTCAGTTTATGGCTTTCCTCGCGAGCGCACTTCGGGAGATATATAAATGCTTAAATTAAGTTGTAGGTTCTGAGCATTTCTGATCATTGATCGTTTCTACTGCAAGCATTCAAGAACGGCGAGCAATCAAAAGCCCATAAGGTGAAGACGATGCGTGACCTTTTTCACTTTATATAAGGTCGAATTAAAGATATTCTCAATGTGAGCAACGGCCATTCATACCATCCCACCCCTTCGTGAGTCCTCTACCTGCACTAACAATCTTCGGGCGTGCTGTTAATATCTTGGTAGGGTTATCCGTCCGATAACAATATCTATCACTTTCGTGCCGTCTCCCATCGTTTGTTTCGTAGGAGAATTATGGCCGTTGACGCTGCTGTTTCCGATTGCGGCGAGGGATCCATCCTCGGTGAGGGAATTGATTTTTCTCATGCTCAAGACAAGCGCCTCATATATATTTGAAATCGGCACGGTAAAGTCGGCACTACATGCCAGCCTGATGTACACACGAAGCCTGCTAGCAGCCCCGTTCTCGTTACAAGCAAACCGGTCGCTGGTAGTATTACGTGCGTAAACACTGTTCAATTAGGAATTCAGACCTGTCGACTTACTGCCAGTGCAGTCTCACAAAGCCCCACATCCCGACTTTACCAACACATCCAGCCACAACAGATTCAAGCTCGCCCACGGGAACCTCGCCCCTCGCCTTCACTAGTACTATTAGTGAGAAGATCTCGAATTCGGACCATCCTACCTCAATAACATCTACCTCTGTTATCGATACCGATGCTGAGCAAAGCGTTGCTCAGCCAAGCTCGGACTCAGATCTGACCAAGGCAACTGTATTTCAATCACCCCCGACCGTGGGGCGGGTGATTTCTTCTCCTACGAATGGAACTATCAATAGTACACCGACGATGATGCATTTTTCCTCTGGTGTTTCTTCGGGTACTGTTCCAATGACTACAGGGCTGCACACCGGTTCCGAGCAACCCCTCATCAAGAATTCTAAATCGTAATGACCGCCAACAACTTTAATGCTTGTCTTGCTCCCCTTTCTAATGTATTATTTCAGACTCTGGCGGAATGGAAGGGAAATAGGTGCTTTATTCGGTACCATAGGGGTGGCCATTCTGATCGCAACCGTCATTTTAGTTCTGCGGAGACGCCGCAGAACTGCAAGCCTGAGGAAGTTGCCCTCAATCTCAGCGCACGATATCTCCATTTCTCCCTTCATAACAATCGGTGAAGAGCGACGCAGGGGAATACTGCATTCCGTTTTTGTACGCATTCTCGACAAGAAGAGTGACGTGAGCGAACGACCTCAAGCAGAGGAGACGATTCCTAGCGGGAGAACTTCGACGGCAGAGACCGAACCTCCACCCTACAGTGAGGCGCTTATACCGCCTATACCTCCCGCTACCCCTCGATCTCCAAATACCATCGAGCAGTCAATATCCATCCAAAAACGCCATACGGTCATGTTCACGAGTATGTAGCACCGGTGCGCGCCGGTGCGCGGCAAGTTTCAAACTCGTACACCGTGAGTAGTTTGATTTTATTTATCATTATTATTATTATAACTCACTGGGAGAGCTTCATATCTGCGGTGCAGAACGACCGTCGATATACCCGTTGCCTTGCGCATGTCAAATTCGACAAGCTCTTTCGCGTCTGCATACAGTATTTTAAGTTTTCACGTTTTGCGCTTTTACGTGAATCAGTTCGCAAATAGCCGATCGTCGCTGATTCGCTCGATTCGCTTCAATCGTTTTTACGTTCGACCACCATCATCAAAACGACTACTAACCCGTACCCCACCTTCGGACAAGGGGGTACGTTCGGACAGCTCGAATCGCTTAGCTTCGCTTGCTCAAAAAGGTGTCGCGAATCAACGGAGCTTGAATATTTGTATTCTGTCCGAACGTACCCCCTTGTCCGAAGGTGGGGTACGGGTTAGTAGTTCTTTCCGAACTGGCGACTTGAGATAGAGATTCCTGCGAGAAGGGTCCCATGGCTGATCACGGGTATCCTAGCTTACTATCCGCTTGTTGCGTCCGTGGTTTTCTGCGCAAACTTCGAAGGTAAGCATTTCCCCCGACGAATTACCCCATCGCAGGAGGCTCTCTGGTCAGTGTGCTTTATTCAGTTCTTTTTCAGGGTAATCTGGCACTCTTGAGAACAAAACATGATCGCGATTCTAAATGCGGATGAGATGTTTATGGGCTTCTCGGGAGGCGATCTTGCGACAAGTGCAGATCACGAAGCGGTGCCTCGACATTGACACATACCTTCACGCGACGGCGGGGTACGCACTTACAATACAGGGCCACGGTAAATTTTAAGGACCATTATCCTTCTTATCAAAACTAGCTTTCATTCCAGTGAGTCCATGCGATTCGTCAATGTCCTCAAGAATTAGGCTACTGAAAATTGCCATTGAGCACATGTTTCGTCCCAGACCTCACAGCAATTCCTTCCGCAAAAGTCGTACTAGTCTCTCCACACATGAAAATGCTGGAGTTCAAGATCAGCTTCCATATCTCATCATGGTATCCTAGTGATCGTTCCTCCTTCGTGCTATGATTTTCGATGTCTTCCTTGGCGACGAATTCGACCCGCCCGCCAGGAGACGTGCACATCAAGCAGCACAGTTTTCGCGCAAATCTGTGGGGGCATTGCATATAAGCGGGAATGACTATTTTGCTTGCTAGGCTCGCGCGTCGACCCCAGGTTCTCCCCCCCCTCTCTCTCTCTCCGAAGAACTTGTCGCTCTTTTTGATCTCGATCCACCGACGCTCTTTTAACCTATGATTCAGGTCTCCGAAACTTTTTCCGTTAGTAGCACTGTCAGTTTTATTCATCAGATAATTTCGATCAACTGCGAATCTTGTACGTCTTCACCATTTATCTTCTAAGTCACTGTGTCCTTCATCTCATCGTTCGGTTTGTCAAGCGGACCAATCTTCAAGTTGCACAACAAACGTTGTCAGTCCCACGTCGAGCACTCCGTGCGTTACTTATGTCTCTCGATGGGAGTTATCGTTCTGATATCAACCTAGTCCGTCATCGTCCACAGACTCGACTTCATCCACCTCAACAACAGGAGAGACAACAACCCCTCCGCCAACTCAAACTTCGACAGACTCCCCTCAGACGCTTGTCAATTCTAAGGCATTCGAATCTAACGCCGATTCTAATCCTCAACCTACTCGACATTCACATGCAACGGACTTTTCATCTGACTCGAGCTCGACAAGCGCGTCAAGTCAAGTGACTGTTGCTGAAAGCGCGACAAGCATAGCAGAGAGTGAAGGAGCCGCCACCACCCCTTTAGGCCCAATAGTGATGAATACTACGTTCTCCCCTGTAGTCGAGCCCACTTTCGCTCAAGCTCCATTGGAACAATCTCATCCCGGGTCGTACGTAGTCTCTGTGCTATACTCAAAAATTCCTCAACTCAGAACGTTTTCAGCTTCTGGTCTAACAAAAAAGCGGTGGTCGGCGTGTTTGTTGTCGTCGGATTAATTTCTCTCGTCGGGTTTTGCGCTTTTCTGGTGTGGGCAAAAAGGAAGCAACGCACAAGAAAGATCTTGGCCTTGAGATACGATCCGTCTGTGACTCCCTTCTTTCCTCCCGCTCGGGTTCAGGAGCCTCGAGGTCCTCGACGACGAGGGCTGGTTCGGTCTGTTGGCATCTGGCTCATGATGAGGAGTACGAATCAAGTAGAGTTCAAGCCAGTGGATAACTCGGGGAATGACTTATACCCGCCTCCATACAGCGCAGGCCTCATCGGACAATTTCCTTTGCCCCCATTCGATTTTGAACTTGAACATGTAGCAAGACGGGAGTCTATTGCAAAAAGGCATGATGTTTACCCTGATTATCGTAGTCTGTACTAGTAGTGTTACGCCTCTATCAATTCTTTGGCGAACATTGTAGATGCGTTGGCGAGCTTCCAAGCAGAGCGGATTTTTCTGTAGCTCCAAAATACCAAAAGCACTGGCAATTTCGAGAGTTTTTGTGCCTGCAAAATGTATGCCGAAGCGGCGATCACTACAAAGTGATGGGCGGCTCGGTATGAGCTTACGTGATCCGTGCTACATGTAGAGGGTTGGTTTCCGCTTTTGGGTTGAACTCGTCTCGCCATTCGCTTTCGACTTTCACGTTGCAACGTCCACAAGCTCTTTTACCGTCTTGACTCCCTTATGACCAGTTAAATTGAAGAGCGATTGGCATCTCATTGTATTTTATCCTGTAAGATCTTCTGAAAATTTGCAGAATTCTCGATCAATTCAACAATCTGAAGCCCAGCTTACAGATTACCGTCTGCTATGTCGGCTTCGAACGGACGAGGGGATTCGTCTAATCAGTCGTCGGGGACAACACACGACTTTTCTCTAGGCTCTCTTGCGAGCTTTCAGTCGCCAGCGCACTTTCGTGTACCATCTGCGTCGTCGGGCACGTCAGGGCCTTCAACAGCACCCATAAACACCCCATCTCCGCCCTCGAACTTCGTTACGCGTCGGAAGACAGACGAATTCGTACCAGGATCAACGCCTGTAGGGAAGCGTCTAGTATTCACGAAGCCAGCGGCGTTGGATGATGATGACGAGGCAGATGCGCTGGAGACGCCAGCGCGTGATACAAAGGCAGATGCGGGGAGTACACCTATGCCGAATAGGACGATGGGTGGGCGGAAGGCGTCTGGCGTTGGTGGAAAGCCAGGTTCGAATTTGACGCTGAGAGATCAGGAGAAGGTGCGTTATGATGTTGGTGCATATACACGAGCGTATACTAAGTAGAGATCCCAACAGCATATCGACGCGTTGAAGAAAGAGAACTTCAACATCAAACTCAAGGTCCATTTCCTCGAAGAGCGACTTGCCCAGCTCGCTCCCGACCAAATCGATGCCGCGCTGAAGCAGAACATCAACCTCAAGATCGAAGTTCAGCAGCGTGGCCTCGAGATGAAGAAGTACAAGAAGCTCGTATTGGAACTCGAACGCGAACTCGAGAGACTACAACGAGGCAAAGGGAAGGAGCGCGAGTACGAGGATCGCATTGCGCAACTGGAGCAAGAACTTCGAGATGCGCGACGAAGAAAAGGCTCGTCATCACATGCAGACGAGAGTTTACTGCAACGACAGAACGAGGAGTTGGAGCACGTTCGTGACGAATTGGAAGAGGAGGTCGAGAACCTCAGAGAGGCTCTTCACAACAGGGACGTGGAAATGGACGAGCTTCGAGAAGAGTTGGAACGAGGTGCTCGGCCACGAGACTCGTCCAATGGCGTGGCTCATGAGCGCGTCGAGCAACTCGAAGCGGAGGTCGACGAGCTTCAAGCTCAACTTGAGGACTGCAACAGGGAAATGCAAAAAATGGGCAACGACAACGACGAGTTAGAGGACATCAACGAGGGATTGCGCTTGCAGCTGGTCGACATGGAACGAAGACTCGAGAGAGACATGGCGGAGCGCAGCGAAAGTCGTGCTCAAATACTCGAGGAACGTGACGAGCGCGAGGAGCTCGAGAGATCTCACAACGACCTGCGAGACAAACTTGCTTCATCGACAATCCAACTCAATTCTGTGGAAGACGAGCTTCAAATCAAGGAACAGGCGCTGCAGGAAATGGAAGAGGACCAACACAGGCTCGCTTCTGAGTTCGAAGACGTGCTCGAAGAGTATAAAATCAGAAACGAGGAATTACTTATAGTACGCAACCGATTGTGTCATTTTTTGGTCAGAGCAGCATTGACTTTTTCGGCAGAAACTCGAAGGAACCGAAATGGAGCTGAACGAGATGCGGGATCACCTTTCCGGTTACGAGGAAGAGACTGAGCAACTCAAGGAAAACTTCGAGATGATCGAGCAGCAGCTGAACGAGAGGGCCGAAGAATGCGAAGCTTTAAGGAGAGAAATAGAAGAAAAGGAGGTCGTAATAGCGCGTACGAATAGTGACATCGACAATCTCACTCAACAGGTGTTCGTGGCTGAAGACGAGCGTGATACCCTTGAAGCCGAGAAGATGGCATTCGAACGAGATACAAAGGAGCGGATTGATCAGCTGGAAATTCGTGTCAATGCGTACAAAGTGGTGTGTATTCACTCGCTTATTTCATTCTTTCCGTTTTACTTATGTGACTTTTAGAAACTCGAAGAGTGCCGGGAAAACTTGCGAGCGGAGAAGGAGAAATACGAGGAGCTTCTTGAGAACTACAATCAGCGAGAGAGAGACTTCGAGCAGGAAATACGCGACAGGGAAACACTCGCCCAGCATGTTACCGCCCTTGTCGACGAAGTGCGGAAGGAGCGCGAAGCTCGGGAAAAAGCGGAAGACGATATCATCGCAGCAAGGAAGGAGCACGATGCCGAGCTGCGTCGCCTTAAGCGGGAGGTGGAAGCGAAGGAGTCTGCTCTGCGATCTGCACTGGACGATTACGCGAGAACTCAGAGTCTCTTGGATCAACGGGAGACCGACTTCGCGGAGGCACAGGAGATGCTGAAGACGCTTGAAGACGACCATCGCAAGCTCGACGAAAGCATCGCAACCGACAGATTTACAGTGCAGCTGGACGTTGACAGACTGAGGCGAGATGTAGAGCGGCTCGAGTCCGAGCTCACTCGGGCTCGGATGGAGCTGGCCAACCGCGAAGCGAAGACGAGAGAGCGCGAAGACGAGCTGGACAAGCTGCATTCCGAGAACAGAGATCTCGCCGCCCAACTTTCGTCGCAAACTCAGGCGCGCTTGAACGCGACAGAGAAGCTTGACGGCGTACAGGCGACCCTGCGTGCCATGGAAACGGAGAACGCCTCGCAGAAGCAGCGCGTGGGCGAGCTGGAGGCTCGACTCTCTAAAGATCAACGTTCGCTGATGAACACGGAGAATCAGTACCGCGACCAGCTGACTGAGCGTAATACACTTCTCTTGACCATCTACCAGTATATGGATAAGATTCTTGGTGTGGATAAGACACCTGTGAGTTTCTCATGTTTGCCTTTCCGCTTCTAAAGGTGCTGACGAATGGATTTAGAAAGGAGAGACGAAGCCGTTTACGAATTTCAGCGTGTTCCATGACAATCTCATCTCCCGTCTCAAATCACTCAGTCAGATCCAATTGGACTTCGATAAGAAGTGCAAGGTCCTTGAGACTAAGTACACTGACAAGATGTCAGACCTTCGGAAGCAGCTCGACGCTCGGTGGAAGCAACTCGACAAGTTCGATACCATCGTCAAGAATCTTGCGGAACACAAGCAAGGTTGGAAGAAGAGACTGGCGACGAAGGAAGGCGAGATTGAGGCGCTCAAGTCTACGAACTCCGAGTTATCTTCGCAGATATCTGGGTTGAAGAGACCAGGCCAGGGCGAGTCCTTCGAGATCAAGTCTCTCAAAGCACGTGCCACCACCGCGGAGAAGCAAGTCATCATCGCTAAGAACCAGGTCGCCGCTCTGGAAGAGCGAAAGAGTCAAGAGGCGGATACTTACAATTCTGCGAGGGAGAAGTGGGAAGCACGCCTTAAGGAACTCGAAAGTCGGTATAAGGCTGCTGAGGAGCGTGTGAAGCGGGAGCGTCAAGGAGCGAAGGAGAACAACGCCGCCCTGCAGAGCAGAATCAAGTGAGTTTTTGTAACGAAGTCTGTCGGGATGTCTCTGACTTGGGTACAGTGACCTACAACGACAACTGGAGCTCGCTAACAAGCGAAAGCACCTTCTCGACGACATGATCGAGAGTAACAAACCTCCTTCATCATCTTCGCCGAAATAGTAATGTAATCCATCCATATTTTTAAATTATTCTTCTCGCTGTGCTTTCTTGGGGTCTATTTCATCCTCTACGCTGCAATGACTGTATTCATACCACATGCATCTAGATACCATTGCTAATCGATATACTCATCTCTAATCATTTTTACGTCGTTGATATGGTCGAGTATCCGACGTCGATGTATGCTCGCATACGATCTCCGTATTTTATGGTTATCCACATCAGCCTGGGGAACGATTTGTGAGTTATTCAGCTACTTCATGTTGTTGCACTCACAAGGCACCGATCCAAGCAAGTGCTGCGCAGATTGCATTTGTAGACAAAACCCCAATGGAATTTATGGAGGGTAGGATGACGGTCGTGATCATTGCGAGGAGGATGCCACGGAAGCCGCTGGGGAAAATGAAAGAAGATAAGTAAAACTCTTCGTCCGTTTGACCAAGTTATGGTGACTCACTTGTTGGCAGCCATGATCTCAGCACTTCGAGAATGCACAACATCGACATTGTAGGCCGCGGACGGACTTAGCACGAAGTCGACCTACTCGTTCCTCTGTCAGTTTTCTGGAGTGTTATCACATTTGTGCAAACGTACTCCAAGGCCATTTGCGAAGAGGCATATGAGATTCAAGACGATCCCGAGCGTCCCTGGGACGAAGCGCGTGAAGACCCCCGAGCAGAGAACCGACAAAGGTACTAAAAATACAGCACCAATCATCGTCACTCTCAGACGATCTTCTGGAACCCATTCGCCTTTTCGACGAGCGCGCCAATATACTATGGACCTGTCCGACAGACGACCCGCGAGAGGTGCGCCGACTGATTCGTTTTTCAATGAGACGTCAATTGGTCGGTCACAATCATTAACTCACGCAGATTGCCCACACCAGCGGGAAGAAAGAAGGCGCCAATGAGCGCTTCATTCGTGATTCCATATCGTACACCCTAAAGTATGTTCACAAATTTGTTGCGATATATGGAAGATTCACTTACAATCGTATAGGCCAGAGGAATAAGAAGGACTGATTTGAACCTCATAAGTGAGTACCAGTGAGGACAATCATACAAATGGGCGCAACTCACCGTAATCTGTCAAAAGTACCACGGTGCCTATGAGGGTCTTACGGGACGTGAGGTATCAGTACCATTATTGTTTTGTCGTGACGAATAACTGACCACTGCCATCAGGTTGGGACTACGCAACAAAGCGAGCCCGGACAACGGGTTCAACCACACCCACTTGGAGTATCTCCCAGACTCATGCTCCTTGTCGATTCCTCGAGTACCTGGATGGCTGGTTTCCGGGAGTAGCAACAATATCAAAGCGAGCGCTAGGATACCCGATAGGAAGAGAGCAAATTGCATGTGTCGCCAAGTGTAGTAATACGCGGCGACACCTCCGGCGAGAGGCGCCAGCGCCGGTCCTAGAAGGCAAGCCTTCAAGAGCAACCTTCGTCAGATTCGCAGTAGAGAAGGGCCTATGGTCGTCTTACAGCGAAGAAAATACCCATGGCGGTCCCGCGCTCTTCAAGGCGGTATATGTCCGCAATCGCCCCCGATCCAACGGACATCCCAGCAGACGCGCCGCCGGCTTGAAGAATACGGAAAGCCATGAGAGTCGGGATACTCTGAGCGCATCCAACTCCGAGAGAACCGATGCAGAAAAACGGGAGAGACGAAAGGTAGATGGGTCGACGGCCATCTGCAAAACATGATCAGCATCATTTGGAACATTCACTCGACGAACGACTCTTTACAGAAACCGGAATATGTGGCCCAACACAGACTGGACAGCGATACAGTCAGAATCGAGAGGCTGACTGCAAGGCTACAAATCGATCAGTCAACGACGCCCCAAGGATCCAAGGCAATTGAATTACTTTACGACAGTTCCTGTAGAATGAAGATCTTTTGCGATCTGGGGAATCGACGGTATGAAAGACCCTGCAACAAAGACTTGGGGGCGAACATGCAACACTGATAAGCTATCCAACAGTGAGGGTTTTTACTCTATGCTCACGAGGGATAAGGCCAGTCCATGATACGACTGCAACTATGATCTTCTTCCGTGCTGGGGTGAAGCGATCATAGACATCGTGCTTTCCCGATAGTAGAGGTGTGTTCTCCAACATGGAGGTCGATCGTCGGGCTGCGAGTCAGTGGGGGAATGCTATGCCAAGCTCAATGTTGAGGTAAGACACGATGACTCGACGAACGGGAACTCACTCCAGCCCGGGGGGAGTGGCTTTAAACCGTCACGGCATAGATAAGATGCCAAAGAGAAGATCAGGGACGTGCAGCTGACGAAACAAAATTTTTATCAGGAAGAATCTGAGGCGTGCCAGTGAAGGTTAAGATCGAGATGAATGCCAATGTCTTAGCACGAGGTGGGGCACGTTGTGAGATGTCCAACTCGTGTATGCTCTCGTGAGCGATTCATGATTGTAAGCCAATCCACTTCAGTATCGGAAGGACATTAGCAGGTCTTCGCCAGAGCAATGCTCGAACTCACGAAAATCAAGTGAAATAATGATAGAAATGATATGCATACAAGGAGGGTATAGAACTATGTAATTACATGGTCAGTTTCGATGAAAAAATCAGGTATAAAGGAGAGTAAGATTGATACAATGATAAAACGAACGACTGTCCTTCCATGAACTCCCATCTCCTCAGAAGCGAAACCTGTCACAGCTCCTCGCTCCTCGCCCAGTCGCCAACTACGCCTTGCTCCTGGACGCCCCCACATTCGACGCGAAGCCCACCGCAAGCGCGTTTCCCATCTGCTCCGCCGGCCCGATAGGCGCAAACACCGTCCTGCTCCCGAACGCCGAGACGCGCTGGACGTCGATACGCTGCAGCGCGATCTGGCGCGCAAACTCGTCGAGGACCTCCGTGTCTGCCTGCGCGCGCGTACGAATGGCGTCTGCCTCGGCGGCGGCGGCGAGTCGGGTCGCTTCGGCTTGGGCTTGTGCGGCGATTTGGGTGGACTCGGCGGCGGCGCGGGCGGCTGCGACGACTTGGTATGCGTTTGCATCGGCTTGAGTCTATAATGGTTGATTATGAGAATGGATGAACTTGCAGATAGCATGGAAGACTTACATTAAGAGCCTGAGCCTTGATCTTCGCGACCGAAAGCGCACCCTCTTCCTGCTTGACCTTGTTGCTGTTTTCACGATCGACATTCTGTGGCGCAATGTGAGAAAATAATCTCAACGAATAGGTCGCGGATCGGACTTACAGCAGCCTCGACCTGTGCTTGGAGAGCACGAGTGGTCAATTTGTCCATCGTAGCAGCAATTTCACCCTTGAATTGACGGTCGATGACAGCTACAAGCGACATCATTAAAATTATGAAAGATGCATTCCAATTTATAAACTTACCCAAGTCTTTAAGAATGATACCGTATTCCAATGCGGCCAAGTGCATTTCGTCCATGGCACGAGTTCTAAGAGCGTCGAGGAAAGCAGACGACGCGTCGTCTCCGCTCTCCATGTTGTCAGGTCCCAATGAACGTTGCTTGACCATAGACGAGTAGTCCACTAAACGCGAAGGACACATCAATTTCGACTTCGCACAGCATTTGAATCAAAAAGAACTTACAATGTGCGACGATCTGCGTCAAGATGGATTGTGTCTTGTCACGGAGAGCTTCGAACGGCGTGTTGTACCCGTGAGTCGTAAGCTGAAGACGCCTTCAATGAAAATCCGCCTCCAGTTGAATATCGTAGCTTACCTTGAGTGGTTCCGTTAACTGCCACTTGAGGTAGATCGTCAAGCTAACCGGTACTTGGTCGCGAGTGAAGCTACGAAAGAATTATGAGCGAACGCAACCATTTCGAGATCGAATGAAGACGAACATATCCTTCGTCGGCATTTCGAGTTGGTTTTCACCTAGGGTGAACATGCCTCGGAGTGTCACATTCGGATTCGTGATATAATGCTGTCCAGCCGGGAGAAGCTCGAGATCGTCGCCCTTCTGAAGGATGGCGCAGTTGTTCGCAGGGATATTCAAGCTACAAAAAAAGTCAGATCAAATAATCAACCATTCGAAATAATGAACGTACAAGAGTGCCACAACGTAATCTTCTTCCTTCTTCGTTCCCGTCACGCTCTTCATCTTCACTTCGTAGCTCCATCCAAGAGTCGCGCCGGTCACTCTATCCTTGACTTGCGTAGGCAAGTGCGTCTGATCGACGACAGCGAGAACCTTGTAGGAGCCTTGCAACGACAGCGCAGCGAAGCCACCGTTCTTCACGACGAAGATCTTGTTCTGAGGATCCGAAATTACTGCGGCTTGATTCTGAGAGACCTGGACGATGATGAGACCCAGGAATTCGACGACCGTGTCAGATACTGCAACGATGATTGTAAACTAAATATAAGATGATCTGAAGACTTATTTACGTACATCCTTTCGTTCCCTGCCATGTCCGAGCCCACCAGTTGCGAAGAGGGAAGCCAGGATAGCGTCCCGGCTTCGTCAGGACCTTCGGGAGACCACCATGGTTGATGAAACCAATCTGTCCAGGTGAAATTTCACGTCCAATCCAGTCTGTAGGTTGCTTCTTCGAGCTCAACCTCTTGTGTCCTGCCTATATCACGATATTCAGACCGAAGTTTCAAAGAATGAACGAAACGCCTCACCTGAACCAGCTGTTGATCGAGCTTCGCAAGCGCTGTTGGCACGCCCTCCTTGTCAATCAAGACAAAGAATGGCCTTGTCGCCTCGAGTTCGTCGATGGCTTTCTGGAACGGTTCGTGGTCAGCGAAATCCCGATGCGACCTCCCTACGCCTTCGTTGAACCGAAGGCTCTTCTTCCCATTCGCCACCGAGAACTCGCGGTCCTCGAAGTCGCCTTGCACCGAACTGCTGTCAACAACGGTCGTGTTTCCTGCAACGCTCATCGTCTAGGAACTTGAGAAGCTCAAGAGGGGTCGTCGAGGAGAGGGAAAATGTGTGTGAAATGCAGATTCAGCGACGGAGACCTCTTTTAATACCACCTGCGGCACTGCCCGTATGAAGTTGGTTGACGCCGGTTATACACGTAGCACGAGACATTCATTGGTTCGTCGATAGGAGATGCACTGGAATGCATCAATATTTCCTCGCGAAGAGTTCCGAGACCATTGACTCATGACCCATGCGTGAGTTTTGCTCTTGGTCGTCGTCGTCAAATGTAGTGGTCGTCGTTGCCGTTGCGTCGCCTGTTTGTCGTCGGCAAAGACGCGTGCACGGACCATCGACCACGAACTTCAACACCACCGTCAGATTTTCTGGCTCATCATCGTAGACCCGACTCAGAATCTCCTTTCAACTTGAAATCTTTCGACGATAGTAAGCATTCGGAAGGGCGCTCTCTCCCTCACAAGATCAACGGAACAGTCTTTGATGAAGTTTCGAAGACGGTGCCACGGGATGTCACTTTGTCGGCTGTCTGCTGCGCAAGTTGCTTGTGACTTGACTCCCAACGGCAATTGCGCGCAGCTGGCAGCCGTGAACCTTCGAGCGGAACGAAAGGTGCTTTGAACTCAGAGCGTAAATGAATAGTAATCTCGCCGAAGAAAATGAAGACATCTCTCCCCTGGATGCGACGTTCACTGCTTTGCATCTGCCGATCCTACCCTTGTACAGCTCCTCGTGCGTGCCCAGCGCTCGAACGCAGCCTAAGTGTACCTCCATTCATGGGACCCGGGGCGAACGTGTGGAAACTCTCGGCGCTTCGTTTCAGGTAAACCATTTCTGATAATCGTTCCGAACTCTGTGATTCGTATACTGAAAGCAATTTCCTTGCATTTCCGATGGCAGAGGAAAATCGCGGGAGCCAAGTACACAGCATCGTGCATGCTTGATGGTCTTTAACCGTTGCTTGGTGAGTCGCGTAGTCTTCGAAAACTATACGTTGTGATCTTGGTTGACATTATATGACCTCAGAATGAAACCCTTGGAGCACAACTAACATCGGTCGTTGCTGACTGAACAATCTGAGAATACCAAGGTCACTTCGAGCATTAAATTTTGCATGCAATGCTAGCAACGCCTTAGACGATTTGACCGCGAACGAAGCCTTCATGAAAGCGGCGGACAAGTGATTCATACTTACTTACAAGCTACGTCGTTACTGGATTCAAATGTTTCTGTTCGTTGTGAGTCCGCTTTTGTATGTGTCTCGAGTACATTTGATTTGTCGCAACTACCGCTTGCAGTGCTTTCACATTCTAACGCCTCGATTGTAAGTATTTTGAATATATTTGCTTTTTATCGCAACTATTGCTAGCTTTTCGGGAGGATATGACGCCGACGCCTCTTGTCTGCGATCGCAGCTTTGAACGTTCCTTCAATGGTGAGAAACGTTCAATCGTACATTGCACGCATGCTAATGTATACTTTACGATGAAACAAATACAGAAGCTATATACCTGACTATACGAGCCATGACGACGAAAACCTACCTGTGTATCGGGACAGCCAATGGTACTACGGTACCTATATACTGCAATGTAGGTCTTTCGCCTTTATTGCCTCGAAGAAACGCTAATTATCGTCATCAGATCCGCGTGAAACAATATCTCCCTCGCTAACATGAAGTCGATGACTGACACCCTCCAAATATGCCTCGACATCTTCATCGTTTGGCTGGAAACAATGAGCTTGTAAATCTTGACTCCACTTGCCGATCGCCTTGGTCCTCGGTAAAGCATTCGTCCAAAACATCATGACGACATCGAGCTTTTTCCAATGGGGGTCTCTGAGGTCGATCGATTTGAGGAGGTCGAGGATGAAATCGCAAAACTGGTCCTCGATCGAAGCTTTTTTGGGGTCTGCATCATCGAATTTTTCCAACAGGTCCTCTGAAATCTTGACATTGATGCTGAATTTTGTAGCTGAATCTCCCTCAACATGTTCAACCAGCAGTGAATGTACAGATCTCCCCTACGTGTGAGGAATTTATCTGTTTGTTTTTTCTACTGTGGAACTATATGCAACGGTAAGCTCGGACGTGGAGCCTCAGGCTTGTAAAAGCTCCTCAACTTGAGGAACATAAACAATCGAAATCGCTCCTTACATCGTCAAATGAAGTCACTAGGACGCAAACACTGTCTTTATCGGTACTTTGGAATCGCCGTCGTCCTACGCTTGTTCATGCTACCGGTAAGAGAAATCACAGTCCCTCAGGATTCAAAGTTTCATGCGCAAAGAGACTAGGTACAGGACATCTATCATCGTCTTAATCGTCTCCATGCATATGGCGCCCACAAGCGAAGGATTTATCCTCTCAGCAGTCTCGATTGAAGCTCGAGTCTAGATCAATGGTGAATGTGCATTGATTCCTCCGTCCGAAGCTTGTGGAATAGAGTCAACCTTCCACTGTATATCTTCAAACATTGATTGATGATCTCAATGCTACGTATTACTATGCTTTCGACACTTTCTATTTTATACCGATGTAATTATGACGCTCAGTTGTAGGCGATAGTTTAGTGCGTGCTTTATCATCTGGCGATATCTGGCAACCAAGACCTACACATTCGAAAAGTTATCCCGCGGGCCGGCCCACGAGTACTGCGCGAGTGATCACGTATCAAGATTCGGAAGACCCAAGTTTGAGCGAGTCCAGTAGTACTTTCCCAACAAGGAAGCTTGTTCAACTTGAAGCGTACCACGAGGCGACCTGCCAGTGAGTCTGCCTGTGCCAAATGCCACGACCACTGGTACTGTAGTGCCGCTTGCTTGTCAAGTCGACCGCCGTACCGTGACGTCGTACGTGCTGGGTGGTTCTTAGCTCACTCCTATTGCAGTCAATAACTTGAAACTCTTTAATTTCAATCGCGTTTCGTTGTATTGCCCTGCAAAACAAGTGGTGGTCGACGATGGGTAGACCGAACAAAACAACAGCGACACGTCAAGGCGGACGGTTTGGAGGAGGGGGAGGGGGAGGGGGAGTATCATGGAAGTTACAAGCAGTGAATGACTTCGTCAAGCTGATAAATGGTGCTTCGGGTCAGTGGGTGAATAGAACGCCAACGGAAGATATCGAGGTGGGTGCTTTTATTTGAGAATATGGCTCAATAACATACGATAGGCAAGGTTGGTTCATTTGGGGAAATCGACAAGGAAACGGGGCGGTTTCAACGGCGGGGGAATATATATCAAGATTTCAAAGATCCCGAAGGACTGCCAATCTACACAGAGAAGCTTGAAGATTCCACTGTGTTTCGAGAGCACACCGTGGTCACTCCCCGCGCTCATGGTAGTGAAGTCTACACGTGAGGTTTCAAGTTGTATTTCTATATCATCGCACCTTCAACTCCCATGACTTTTCCATAGCGATATCGTGGGCTCAAAGAAACAATGGCAATTTGGCTCCACTAAGGAGGCTCTGCTAATGATGTGGAACTATCGTACAATCTCACTTCCTCCGAGTGTTCTTGATGCCATCCAGAAGAATGAGCATTCGGAGTTGAGGGAGCTTAGCCTTGTAACACGCGTATACACTGGCAGGGCTCAAGCGTTTATCTACTATTTATCCAACGAACGTAAGTGTGGCCCGATCATCTCTTTTAAAGCCTTGCGATGATCCCGCTTTACACAGGTAGCGAATCATTTCAAGTTGATATGGTGCCAATTATTCATGCCCCGACCATTACTTCGCCACGAGTTACGGTGGGCATTGAGATGAACGTGGAAGGTTCTAATATGAACGATTTGCTTGAGAAAGGCTTTAGTGAAAATATGCGCTTCGATTTCACCCCGTTATTCGAGTGCGTATTTCAGGAAGGTGACGATGAATCGTAGCAATACATCGCTGTAACCCTCCTACGTGTACTAGACTACTAGTAAATAACTGTAATCTATATGGGCTTTCCAAGGATCTTTCAGATAACTTGGTCAAGAAACGAGAGATGACATACTAGTAACTTAGATGAGCTCTAACACTACTGAGGCAAATTGCATATATGTGTAAATTTAATTTCAAAAAAGGAGATATTTCTTTGTGACAGTCACCGTACAGTGATTTCGGGTGAAAGAGGTTTTCTAGCAAACTCCATCGCTTTTCGCACATGCAATGAGAAATTTTAGTATTAGGCAATGCCGCAATAGTAACGTCAAACAACACAACAAACTATCATTGACTAACCAAACCTACCAACTTACTATAAATGTAGATTGCACAGGCAATGAGTGATAGATTTCGGTAAACTGAGACGAATTACTAGTAAGAATGATCGTCACTGGCAGGGATGTCACGTTTCCTTTTCCCAAGCCATGTTCTAACATCCCAAAGGCAAATGCACGAATCATCGTACACAGCCGCCAGGGTATTGTTATCCGCAGAGAAGGCAATGGAATAGACGGCTGCGTTTCGAATGATTTTTTCGCCAATAGGATACCCGGACACCCTATCCCAGAATTGTATCGATCCATCGCAAGAACTGGAGACGATGTCGCTGTCGCCGTAAAACAGGACAGAGGAAACCACATCGCTATGAGCATCAATGACACCAAGCGACTCGCCTTTTGACGACCACACGCGAACCGTACTGTCGTCGGAGCCTGACACAATGAAGCGCTCGTCTATAGACCAGGCGACGGAGCATACGGAGCCATAATGGCCGTATAGCCAATGCAGGGCTTTCCCCTCGTTCGTGTCCCAAATAATGAGCGACCTGTCCGACGAGCCAGAGACGAAACGGGCACCATTCGGCGATGATGCGAGTGTTTGTATTGCACCAAAATGTTCTTGCAATGGTGCTCGAGGTATAAAGCGGAAAGTTTCATCGTCATCCTGCGTTGCCAGGTCGAACACGGTTATTGATCCATCGAAAGAGCCAATTATCAGAGTCTGACTGGCGGTAAATGTTGCGGCCGATATTTCCTGAGGAAAGATGGGTTCGTATAATCGACCTCCGCTTCCGCCTCCAATATCCCAAATCCCCAGCTTTCCGCTCTCGAAACGGCACGCAAGCTTAGAGCCACCAGGCCCATCATTAATATTCGCAAGAAGCTGCACCACTGGATCATCCTGATGCGCTGTATATTTCCTTCGATTTGACACTGGCAAAACACCCTCCTTCCCACCCACATGCAACAGAGGTGACACAACCCCGAATCGGCCACATAGAATGAAAAATGGAATATCTTCCATTGATTGCCAGTGTTGCGAAGCTTCAAGAGGATGTGCAGGATAAATGATCGTTATTTTGCTTGTGTGTATACGCTCAGCGTAAACCAGTGGATTACGATGAATCTGTCTGCCAAAGGCGTTCAACGGAACCACGGTCAAGGCACACTTCGATTCCGATCCAAATATCATTGAGCTCGGATTATCATTTGACTCAAATGATTGCTTCGACATTTGGACGTAAAGAAGAGGCCGGCTGATGGACGTTGCTTCCTTGAGGATACCCATGAATGTACTTGCACTCCGTAGTTGGCCGGATATGTTAGCGTCGAAGTTCTTTTCATTAGAATACGAAGTCAGCAGTGGCAACCGCACGGAAAACCAAAAGGCGTACCTCCATATAATCAGCGACGAACATTAGGCTAGATTTTTCAACTGATTTGGCGCTAGGTTTCTGAGTCACCATACGACTTAACACTTCCATCCAATGGAGGGTATGTTCTTTTAGAAATGTTTTGACGAGCGATGCAAGATGAATGTCGCCAGTACTGAAACTTACTGACTTTGGATCGCATTGAACCATATCAGTAAGATGGTCTGCCCAATGATGACAGGCATATTCAAGTGGCTCGGAGACGACGGTCTGATATGATTTGAGCCCGCAATTCATGGACCGAAGGCAACGCTCGGCAAAAAGAGCACTTCTCCTTGCAAGGGAGAATGCGGCAGTATTTGGTTTCCGATCCAGTGTATAAGTCATCAAGATATTCGATATTGAATCTTGAAGTCTTGTCTCGTCCAAGAGAAAGTCCGAAAAGCTTCTGTGACGTACACGGATAATATTTTTATCACCTTCAATGACGACCACAGGCTTGAGTTGACTGATGATGGGAGGGAGGTCCAACAACTCGGAAGAGCGTTCGAAATTCAGGAGCTCTTCAAGTGCCTCCAAAGGCAGGTTTTTCCGTAGTGAAGTCACCGATGCAAGCACGAGACTCAAGCTGTCAAATTCTTGTGGATGTCGCAAGCGCGAGACAGCTTTCAAAAGAACTTGACCATATAGCTTTCCAACCTTATCTTTGTCGGTGACCGAGATGCTGACCGCGGCTATATTGTCCAAAACCTCCTTCAAACGAGCGATGGGGTCCTCGCGGATAACTTCAATGACAGTCGCCGCCCAAACAAAAATGCCAGTAGCGTAATCAGTCAGCTTTGCGACTGAATCGGGTTCAGGCCAATTGACCGCATCCACATCCATCTCTTGAAATTTTGTCTTGAGGAAATGGCGAATGTCGTCATTTGATTCTCGCGAAACAATATCGCCCGTGTCAATAGGAAGTCGAAGACTGATATTCTTCAACTTTGCCACAATCTTGGTTTCGTTTCGACTTGAAACAACGAGCTTACACTCGGGCGGTAAAACTATGCACCATTCTTCAATTGTGTCGAGAAAGGCGCATTGATGATCTTGGTCCTCCATGACGCATTCATCTAAAGCGTCAATAACAACAACGAGCTTGTGGGGGTCTTGGAGGAATTTCGATTTGAGGGGTTTCAAGATGAGATCACGAAACTGGTCCTCGATTGATAACATTTTGGGATCCGCACAGTTGTTTGTTTCCGATAAGACCTCTAAAATGTCGACTTTGACGCCACGATAGATTTCGGTGAGTTCGAATGCGATACTGCGCCATATTGAGCGCGGATCCCTGAGGTTAGCATCCCTTCTCTTTATAAAGAAGCTGACGTGATGGTAGGTCTCGCAATTATCGGGGTTGGTTCGCGAGATTGTTTGAACAATTGTGGATGCCAATGCAGTCTTTCCTGCGCCCGGAGCCCCTGAGATCCAGAATACGTTGGGTGCGTCGTCGCTTTCGAGCCATTTGTCTACATTACGTAGAATCGTTTTCCGAGTCCCATCCAGACATCCACCGTCTACAGGCGGTTGCTCTGGAGGGTCTAATTTATCCCGAAGAAAGGATTTGACTACTGCATCAACTGCATCACTTTTGTCCTCTGTTACACTATTATTGCCTGAAGGACGGATGGAGATAGCTTTACGCGTACCTATTGCACCTCTGTCGATGAGTTTCTCGATGACAACAGCTTCCCTGAAGGCGAGAGAACAATATCCTAGTTCCCTCCGATGATAGCTTGATTCTAAAGAAATTTGAGCAGCTTGAAGTCCGCCAGGACTGCTGCTGCAACCCATAATGCTGCGTGCGGATTCGCCAATGGCTGCCACTAGTTTTTCGCCACTTTCGTTAACTCGCTTTGACTCCCACTCCAGATCAGCGAAGGCACTTTCCATCAATTTGAGAGCAGTGCAAAGGTCCGCAACGAAAGATTGCAATTCAGCGGTCAGTTCGTGTCGTTTTTTCAACTTTCAGTGAAATGGTTAGATAAGGGGGAAGAAACGCAAGTAACAATCTATAGACTCACTTCGTATGGAACAAGAAGGGCCTTTGTGATGCTGGTAGACTCGTGAATCTTTAAATATAACGTTTGTATGAATTGCTTTCAGGCTGTTAAGAAAATGTAGGCCCACCCGATCAAATCTCTTCAACATATCTACAATTGTATCCAAGGCTTCAAGGTCGACGGTTTCTGAAATTGAGGTGAATATATGGCGGAAGATCGCATTGGTATCACCCGGCCAGGAGGAAGGAGCAAGCCGTTCAATTTCATCGCGCAAGTTGTTGAAGAGCTCAAAGGCACATCCCATCCGGCTCATCACTTCCATCCAAAGACTTATATGTTTCTGAACGAAGTTTTCGATCAGGAACGCAAGTTTGGTACCGCTTTCTGCGTCCGTAAGCTTGTTACCTCCTACCCCATGAAGATGGGCGACCCAATGACGATAGGCATACTTGGTTGCGATCCCCAGCTGCATAACGTTTCCACTGGTGCAATTATCCAGATCACAGGACATCAACGAAAGGCAACCTTCAGCAAGGAGGGCATTTTGACGCGAAAGGGAGAAGGTACCCAGAATCAATACGTGCTGCAAAACGTGGGTGCCAGTTGAACGAAGGAGGATTTCCACTGAGTCCCGCACCCTCGCCTCATCGAGCAGAAAGTCCGATAGACTCTTGTGGCACGCACGAAGAGGTTCATCATCGCCCTCGTTGACGATGATAGACCTGAGGCTATCAATTCCTGTCTCTACGGAAGACAAGGAGCGGCTCTCGAGGCCATCGGGGGCCATGAGTTGAAGAAGTGTTGATTTCGGCAGAGGGTCCTTCAGTAGAACCAGCGACGCAAGTACCAGACTCACGCTATTCCGCTCCTCAACTTCCAAATCTGTAGAGGATGAAAGAAGGATTTGCGCGTAAAGGGAGCCGATATAGTCCTTATTCCCGATTTGAACCTTTGCCATATTCTCCAACACTTTTTTCAATCGTAGTTTCCGGTCGCCCTTCTTTTGGGTCACGTAACTGACCACCGTAGCCGCCCAAATGAACAGCCCCGCCGCGTAGTAAGTCAATTTATTGATTATTTTGCGACTGGGCCATTGATCGTTTTCGTTCGGACGAAGCTTCGTGTAGAAAAATCGTCTAATGTCGCCTCTTGACGCGTCCGAGACGTTCGTCCCCGTGTCCAATACAAGCGGTTGACTAATGGCTTTCAACTTCTGGTTGATATCCGTTTCCGCTCGACTCGTAACGACCAATTTGCATGCCACTGACAACTTCTCACTCCATTCCACAATTGTTCCCAAGAATTCGAGCCATTGATCCTGGTTTTCCATGTCGCATTCGTCGAGGGCATCAATGACGACCACCACATTTCGCGTCGAAGCAGTTTCGGCGGGAAATCGGTTGCGAAGGGGTTCGTAGATGAGTTGAGTAAACTGCTCCTCGATGAATGCGCCTTCCGGATAAGCGTAACCAGCGTCCCCTGACAGAACATCCAATATTTCAAGCTTCATGCCACGGTCTAAGTTGGAAAGCCCATAAGCGATGGTTGGCCATATCAAGCGAGGATTCATGGTTTTCCCTCCCCGCCTTATGAAGAACTTGACGCATTTATGATGCAGAATCTTACTGATGATAGTTGACGAGAATGTCGTTTTGCCCGCACCCGGCGCACCCGAAACCCAGAGTACATTGGGCAAATCGGTCCTGATGAGCCATTCCTCAACCTTGGATAAAAACCCTTCGCGAGTCCCTTCCAAGCATCCTTCAACAGTAGGTTGCTCTAGCGGACCCAATTTGTTTCGGAGAAAC
Source organism: Schizopora paradoxa (assembly GCA_001020605.1). Taxonomy (NCBI): domain Eukaryota; kingdom Fungi; phylum Basidiomycota; class Agaricomycetes; order Hymenochaetales; family Schizoporaceae; genus Schizopora; species Schizopora paradoxa. The sequence goes on from KQ085885.1 coordinate 367,283, forward strand.
GTAGTGTCGTCCCCTCTGTCCTCTTCGATGTCACATTAGCTGACTCCATTGCGGCAATCATTTAATACCCACTTATGGTCCCACTGTCAACGAGAACTTGGACTAGAGCAGCCTCTCTGAAATCAAGACGGCGGGTTTCAAGTTTCTTCTTGTAGTCATCAAGATCGTGCTGAAATTGAGCGGCGGTGAGCCGTTCTGTGTAACATTAGCGACACTTATGAGTGGAAGTTGTTCGCAAGAAACTCACGAGCCGCCCCTTTATTGAAGAAGTCATGTACGTAGACCGATGCCTGCACCACGACTTTCAAAAGGTCGATGACAACCTCCTTAGCATATTCGAGTTCAATTTTCGGGAATGCATTCGACATGGCTTTGAGAGAGATGCACATATCGCCCGCCAATGTCTTTATGTTTTCGATGTATTCATGTTGGACTTTCAAAAGCTAACGCGCTACCCATCAGCTAATATGCACCGATCAAAGGCAAGGATAGGCTCACTTCGTATGGCACCAGTAGCGCACTGACAACGACGTGTACAAGCGGATGCGCCTAAGGGTTTTGAGCAAAAATCAATATCTTGATGTTGTTTAGACTTACAGCTGCGAATGCTTTTAATGTATTGATAATCGCATCCAAAATTTGAAAATCGATGCAGTCGGCTACTGAGCTAAACACGCGTGTGATTGCTGACATGGAATCCTTCGACACTGATGAGCTGGAAAGCTGATCTAGCTCTTTGCCTAGTTTATCGATGTCATCGAAAGAGAAAGAATCTGGGACCTTGACCTGCGGTATGAACTGTAAGTAGGCTCTACATGTTTGCATTTGATTCTCGCCTCACCGAACTAGTCCCCTTCAGCGTAACGGTCAAGAAAAGCGTGCTGTTGCCACTGTCGCTGTGTAGTGTGAACTCATCTTGCAGTCCGATAAGGACATATTTGGTTTCAAAGCCGTAAAAAACCGCTCACAGTCATGTTGCTTGCTAACGTCGAGCTGAGTTCGGCAGAACGCTATCACAGTATCCGCAGAGAATTGAAATCCGTCCAATTTCTTTCGGGATAGCCTCAATTTGGATCGACGACTCTGAAATGTAACTATGTGGATACTGTCACCCGGAAAGGCATCACTAAAGAAGAAAAAATTAGTACAGATACGGGTATGAGAACAGATTATTCACCACGGCCCTTCCAGCTTCCATGCGTACGACTTCTCGGGCTCCTGGGGACGTCTTCGGATTCGCGACGTCTTCCTTTCCTTCTTCATATCATCGACAAACACATCGAGGTTATCGGAGACCTTGGCATCGGTTTTGAAGACAATCTTGACGCCTAAAGAGACGGTAATGACTTCAAATTTCGAGAAACCTTGACCGACTTACTTTGAATTTGAATCCTTTTACGTGCATCGTTTGTGAGATGCGGAGGACATATCAGAACAGCGAGGCTCACCATTGTAGCTCTGATGTACCATCCGACCCCTTCTGCACTCTAGAAGATGCCATGCTGATTGAACGTAGACAGACGACTGAGATTGACGAAGCTCTTGACGCCGGAAACGAATGACTTCAAACTGCTCGCAGATCGTCAGCATCTGCTTCTTTATCGAGGCAATATTTCTTTACCTCGCTCGAGATGAGATTCAGGAGGCCCTTCCAGTGGAGATGCTGATGCAACGTACGAGGTGTCCTGGTGGTCTCCGCGTGCCAGCGTCTCTGAGCACTGGAATGCTTTATATAGGGATTCCGCGAGGACTAAGTTCATACATGGATTTCTCACCGTCATAGCGCAATCCCAAATACAAGCAAGGCACGTACGCCCGAGGGAGACATTGGAAACTGCCAGTGGTGAGTAGTCGCAAGGTTGTCAAGTTCATGTAAGCACGTCTCCTTGCAACGTCCATACAACTAAACTTGAACTCACCGAAACCAAATTACAGCCGCATCTCAATTCTTACAACCTGTGACTTCTACTCGATGTTTGGGACCACTGAATGCGAAAGGCGAAGCATGTTCGTGCGATGCGCGAGTGGACATTTGACGAAGTAGCCTCCGCGTCCATTTTCGCCTGTCGTCCTTCGAACTTTTATCGCGCCATGTCAGTGTCCTGGGTACCGTATGGATTGGAAAGCTGAATGGCAGAATTAAGGGCGAAATCGTCGAGATGAGACAGTGGTACGAAGCGAAAGCTCGAGGCCAATTCGCGTCGTCATGCTGAACAGTGTCACATGAGCGAACAAGGACCAAGCCAGCCACGACGCCCCTCGCTGAAGAAGTCCCTCAGGCCTCAGGCTTTACCTTCAAGACTTCAACGACGACATTTCCTATCTCCCAAATACAATTCTCCACACCGAAAAGAATGAAAACTTCGAAGAACAACAAAACGGGCATCCTAACCTCAGAAATGAACCCGACCGCGCTGGGATCCCAATTCGCTCTCATAAACGCATAGACGACAACTTTAGGTATGAATGGTTCTTACGAGGGCCTTATCACTCTCAAGTTGCGTGATTTTGCTTTTGGATGTGCCAACGAACATTCAGACGGGAAGGAGATATTAGTGATGGGGGGTGAATTTGCTGGTGTGTCAATACCGTGTCTCTTTTTTGGAATTCGATTGCTCACTCTCCAATGGAATTTTCTATTCTCTGTCAAACTGTCAAAAGGCTTACACCTAGAGGTCATTAGGTTTAACCATTGCTCTTGCAATCGATCGCTCCAAACACTCCCTTCACGTTGTAAGTGGCTGGCAAATCTACGTCTCATTACCAGAAATTCACCTCCGTGATTTAATGCTGCGCTGTAGCTCTTGGATACTCCGACATTGGTATGTTTCATTGACGCAACAATCATATTCATCATCTTGTTGGAATTGCTCTGCAAGTACACCAACCACTTCACGACAAAACAAGCCTTCTGAGTCAGAGTTACCCTTGCAACAGCAGCCTAGCGAAATGGACGCGCATTCCGAGCCCTCAACGGTACACCTTGCATTGAAGAGGCCAATCAACTGCGATAACGAGCGTCGATGGTCGTCGACGCTATAGAAAGTGTATCTTCGCGAGCTCGGAGGGAAGATGAAGTAGGGGAATTTATGTAAGTGAGGTCGCGTGCAGCGATGGCGACTTTGATAAAGTGAGTGCACAGATCCAGCGTTTGAAAGCTTTTGGATGCTGACAATAATAGCAGATAAATTGATCCACGCGCATTTCATGCGCTCAATGACGGAACGTAAGCAATAACACATTTATACTGAGCAGCCTGTGTTAGACGTAATATTGAAATGATAGTGTACTAGCTCGCGAGCCGACGAGAAAAATGGGCTTAATATTTGCTTCGAAGATCTACGGAGAGGTCGGTGACGCGGTCTCTCAAGGCGCAATTTAGTACGAAGATAAAGTGAACGCTTGAGCTCCAAACTGAGAAACGAAGCAATGGTCAGTTAGCGCTCCAGTTATACATGTACTATGGAATCCTGTCAACTTACGGTAGGTTCCAGGCAGAGAATGAAACGAGAACGATTCGTTAGCTCCATGGTAGGCTCTATCCGTCCTCGGAGGTGCGGCAAAGATGCCAATCATCTCCGTGCACGAACCGACTGAAGTCAATTCGGGTGGTTTTGCTGGCCATTACCGCCGTATTCCTAGGCCACCAGAATCCGGTGCGGTTTTCGGGCGGAAGCCAGAACAAGGGAATATCATGGATGACTCGTCCGCGACTCTGACCGCGACCCACAGCCCTACTCCGCATAAAACCTTCGATGGAAACTGGCAAGTCCGCAAATTTATCGATGTAAGACCAGTCATCAATGACAGGGTTTCCTCGCCAATCGAGGAAGACATTTTGAAGGACTGAATCACTCGAAGAGGCGCCTATGTCGATGTCGGAGTCAGACGTGACGTTTGGACAGTTCTCAATTATTTGAAATGATTTCTGAAGATCCTGCGATACGATAGTGGTCTGGAGGGGGTTTAAAAAGTTTTTCTCCGTGTCCTCGATCGCCCACAGTCTGATCGACGGGTCAAATCCTGCTGGGCCAGTAAGTAGATGTTTTCCATCTGGAGAGAACCTCAACAAGGAAGGGTGACATTTGATATTCAAGCTCCTACGAATATCCCCGTCTTGCAATTCCACAAATCCGTCTGGGATGTACCAAGAAAGTACTCGACCATCTGGCGAAAAATCTGCGAATCGAGGAGCTCGAAGGTGATTGACAAACAAATATGATTCGGGCGTCTCGGAGTATACGTCGAAGTCATACGTCAAGATTTTTTGAAGCTGCTCGTAATGGAGGCAGTCCGACGCTATTGCTGAAGTTCGAAATAACCGTATGGGTCCGTCGATGTCCCAGACTTCAAACTTAGTACTTCCATCGTCGATCGTTACGCCTAGAGCGAATTGCCTTCCTGTTGGCGAGAAAAGAGTTGAAAAAACTCCAACACAATCGGGAACGTATGACAAGTCACGGAATTTGGTGACGTCGCATAGTATTTCACCTGCATCATTTCGACCAGTAATGAGGCACCATAGGGATATTGTCTTGTCGTCTGCTGCTGAGAGGATCAGGGTACCGTCGGGAGAGATTGCGATGGCGGTAATCGGAATAAATCCACTTGAAAACTCGTGGATTTTGATGCATTCTTCGTTCCAGATGGCCCATACAATCATTGACCCCCGCTGAATCGAGGGAGAAACAAGGTGTGTTGTGAATATGTCCCTCCTCTGGAGACAGATCGCGATTGGCCACCGTTCCAGAGCATTCTGTATATCAATTGATTGAATTTTGGATTCAGACTCAGCGCAAAAAACGTCGAGGTAACCGTCAGTGTTGGCCGCGAAAATGCAGTTTGGTGCTGGCAAATCAGAGAATTGAAGGAAGAAAATACCAGCATAAAAGCCAGTTCTCCACGACGCAACACTTCTGCCAGTTTCGGTATCCCAAACGATCAATTCACCACTTGTTGATCCTGAAGCAAGTCGCCGACCTTCAGTATCAAATGCAATGGACATCACATGCCCGTCGGAGTCCGTCAATTTCAATGCGCCCTCATATCCGCATGTTGTTCTGGTGTCCCAAATGCAGGAATAAAAATCGTCGTAGACAGCCGCGATGCAGCATCGGTCTTCGGAAAATGCGACAGCATTGACAGCGGCGTTTCGTATGATTGGTTGACCAATCGAATTTCCGGACTGTCGACTCCAAAACCGTATTATCCCTAGACGAGAACCGGACACGATAAAATTATTATAGCAGAAGGCAACTGACGATATTGCACCGCTTTGCGAAGGTATGCGCCTAATGGATTGACCCTCCGATGTCCAGATGTGAATCGTTGAATCGTCGGAGCCTGACGCAATGTATTTCCCGTTGGCGGACCAAGCCACAGCGCAAACGGCACCGCTGTGACCCTGTAATCGGTGAATTTGTTTGAGCTTGGCGGCGGCCCATATTATAAGGAACGTGTCTGATGAACCCGAGACGAAGTGAAGACCATCCGGCGAGGATGCCATACAGTTAACGATGCCATGATGAGCGACTCGGGAAACGCCGTCGGTGGACAGTGACGCACGCCGCACGACAGGTAAAAGATCGAAAGTTATCACGTTTCCATCCGAGCAGCCAAGCGCTAGTACCTCGTCGGAGACAAATATTGCAGCCGTAACTCCTCGAATTTGTAAAGTATGAGGCTTGCGATCTTCAAGGGGCACTCCGCTAAAAGAATGCCAGATCTCTATGTTTCCCCCTCTTCGACCGAGTACAAGCTTTGAAGCATTCATCGCGATTGCGAGAAACGGCACTCCATCGCGAACCTCCCCATCGTACACCGAGCAACGGTAGTCAAGATTCAAGGGGCTATCGATGTGAAAGACCGCTCGAGATGTACTGACAATGCCATGTCGGTCGCATACGACAAAATCCACATCTCCGTCACCGACAGCACTGGCTCGGGATAGGAGACCAAGCGACACATCTGATAACTTGCTTCTGTGGATTTTGTGAAGATGTTCTGTGCGTAACAGTGGATCCCAGTCATCACGTCTGCCAGCTACGACGGACAGCGAGTTCTTAAATTTCGGCCCAAACAAAACGGAAACCGGGGAATTTGACGGCGCGAATGGAAGTGCAGAGATGTAAATATGGGGTGCACCGAAGGAGATTGCGGGAGCGAAGGATTCCATGAATTTACTTGCGTCTCGGGCCAGTTTCGAAATCTCCATATCGAAGACCTACCAATGACAATGTCAGCAAAAGAACCATACGAAGAAGTATACATCAAAGAAGTCAATGTAAATCACCTCCATGTAGTCAGCAACAAAAGCCAAGCTCCATTTAGAACTTGACTCTGAAGCCCGTTTCGTCAAGCTCAAGACTTCCATCCAATGCAAAGTATGCTCTCGAAGAAAAGTTTGGATACGAGGAACTAGCATATTATCAATGACCTTGTTGTGGTGGTGGCTCTTTGTATCTTTGTATTGTTCCGTGATAGCAAGGTGGTCCATCCAATAGCAACAGGCATATTCGAGGGAGGTAGGAATGTTGGTTTTGACGAAATCATCGAGGTTCGGAATGGCACCGTTGCCGTAATGCGACGAAGGAACGGCATATATGTTAAACTTGAGTGATTGGTTCATGAGTGAAAGGCAGGCGTCGGTGAGGAGGGCACTTTGTCTGGAGAGATCGAATGTCGCAATAATACGTTCGAGGGCTTGGGTGGACCATTTAATGTCACGCATACGATGGGCATCTGCGATGGATCGCTTAATTCTTTGTTCGTCTAGGAGGAAATCCGAAAAGCTTCTATGGCGTAAATGAAGGACGCTATCCCCGTCATAGATGATGAACGCCTTGAAACTGTTGAAAATAGACTCAACGTGAGACGGGGAATGGTACGGAGCCAGGATTTCCCGAAGGGACTCCAACGGAAGCGGGGTGCGCAGTAAAACCATTGATGCAAGGACCAGGCTCAAGCTGTCGAATCCGCTTGAAAGACCGAAAGACTCGACCATATTCAGGAGAATCTGTGCATAGAGCAATCCCAGCTTATCGCCGCCTACTGCAAGCTCCGAGTCAACCATACTTCCCAAAACCACCTTCAGTCGTTCTTGCGGATCTTCACTGATATATTCGATGACCGTCATTGCCCATATGAAGGACCCTGCAGCGTGATCTGTCAATTTTTCTATGGAACCAGATGGAGGCCAGGCCGAGTTGGCGTCAACTTTCATCTCTTGGAATCTTGCAATGAGAAAATGACGGATATCCTCGTTTGATTCCATCGAAACAATTTCTCCGGTATCAAGGACGAGGCGGTGGCAGACATCCTGCAGCTCGTTGACGATGTCCGGCTCCTCTCGACTTGTCACTACGAGCTTGAATCCCTGAGGTAGATCGGTACTCCACGCCACGATTGTAGCCAGAAAGGCGCGCCATTCGTCCGCATCGCTCGAAACGCACTCATCAAGTGCATCAATAACGACAACTATATTTCCTTGAGACAAGGGTACGGCATTCGTATCAAATTCAAGCTGGTTCTTGAAGGGATTCCGGATGAGTAGATCAAATTGACTCCCAATCGAAATACCGTCCACGTTGTTGTGCTTGTCGTCTTTCGCAAAGACATCCAAAATGTCGACCTTGAAGCTTCGATCTAAAGTGACGAGTTGGTAAGCGATACTGCGCCATACGCTCCGAGGATCCCTGCGTTTTGGATCTCGCTGTTTGATGAAAAATTCAGCGCCAAGCTTCTTGTTAAATTTCGACTTCGAGTCCGCGAGCATATGCACAATCGTAGTCGCCAGTGCAGTCTTCCCCGCTCCTGGGGCGCCCGAAACCCAAAGCACGTTTGGTAATTCGTCAGTCTTCAGCCACTTCGCCACCTCGGACAAAATTCGCTCTCGAGTCCCCTCAAGGCATCCAGCGTTGAGAGGTAGCTCGTCTCCTGGCTTTAATCTGCATTTGAGAAAAGGCATAACATCGATTTCTCCTTTTCGCTCTGCCTCTTGGTGTCAGCGCGTAACATAAGAACAACATGTGAAGTACACACCGAGAGCACCGCCAACGAGAAGTTTATGAACAGATATAGCCTCCCTTACGTCAAGGAGATGCTCCTTCATGCTCTTCAGAAATTTGCTCGCCTCCAGAGGATATTTTTCTAATCTGCGCGCGTCGAGAGCATCTCCGCATGTTGTGAGGTCGTTCGTGTACTTCGATGTATCGATGATGGTTTCCAAAAGTTTGTGTACATAGCCTCTGACGTATTCTCGATCACAGTCCACCAGCGCATTCTCCATGAATTTGAGCGAGAAAGATAGGGCCGCAGTGAGGGACCCAACGGCAGCAGCTACTTCCTCCGCAATGTATGTTTTTGACAACTGAGAATCTTACGGGTTAGGTGCACACAGATTTTACGCAGACTAAACTCACCTCATATGGCTTCTGCAACATATTGACGATGGTCGCCATGTTGAGACTAGAATCGAACTACGGTCACCGCGAGAAGTTTGTTCAGTCGCATTTCTCCTCAATTCCAGAATGGACTCACATGTGAACCCGCCAAGCGCTTCAGCACGAACATCACTATATCCAAGACTTCGACATCCACATTTTCGACAATCGAAGCTAGCAAATCTTGGACGAGTTGAAAAACCGTAGATGCTTGATTACAAAAATGTCTTCTTTTCTTCAAGAATACCCCACGGGCCGACGCCGTTCTACTTAAAACCTGCACCCAACGCGAGACGTGCGCTTGAATGAAAGTCTCAACGAGAGGTGTAAGGGGGATATCACTGTTTACACCTTCAGAGCCACCCACGTCGGCGTCGTGAACATGATCGACCCAATGACGACAAGCGTACACAAGTTCGTCACGGAGAATGCCACTTCCATCGTAGTTATCCAGGGTACGATTCATCAATGTGAGGCACCCCTCGGCGAGAAGAGTGTGTTGTCGTACAATAGAAAACGTGTCGAGATTTGAGCTCTGATCTGACGTATGGAGGAGCTTTGCCATTGATGCTTTGACTCTGGCCTCGTCCAGGAGGAAGTCAAGCAAGCTTTTGTGACACACACGATGGTATTCTTCTCGTCCTTCAATAACAATGACGGACTTGAGGCTGCTCATAGCTGCATTGACTGAGGTCAACACGCGACTCTTGAGACCAGCAGGTGCTAGGAGATTCAGGAGGGCGTTCTTCGGTAAATCTTCCTGTAGAAGGGCCAATGACGCGAGTACCAAGCTCACGCTGTTGCGTTCTTCAAGTTGTAGATCGGTAGAGGCGGCGAGAAGAATTTGCGCGTACAATGTGCCGATATAATCCTTGTCCCCGACTTTGAGATTCGCCATATTCTCCATCACCTTGTTCAGGCGCAGCTCGCGATCCCCTTTCTTTTGAGTGACAAAATTCACCACGGTGGTAGCCCAGACAAATAGGCCTGCAGCGTACTCTGTCAGCGATGATATTGCGACCGCTCCCGGCCACGAGTTCCCGTCTTTCACCTCGAGTTTGGTCTCGAAGAAATGCCGAATATCTTCTCTCGATTCGTGCGATACATAGTCACCAGTGTCGAGAGATAGTCGATGGCCGACCCGATCTAATTTCTGGCTAATCTCTTCTTCAGCTCTGCTCGTAACGATCAGTTTGCATGCCCTTGGCAAGTCGGCGCTCCATTTCGCAATCGTATCGAGGAAGGCGAGCCATTCGTCGTTGTCATCTGTGCTACACTCGTCGAGGGCATCAATGATGATAACTAGTCTTCGCGACGTGGGGGAGGCGCGCGTGAAAAGCCTCTCGAAGGGTTCGCGAATAAGTGAGTCAAACTGGTCCTCGATGGAAACAATATCTGGAAACGCCCTGCCCGACTTCTTCGACATGACGTCTAGGATCTCTATCTTGTAGTCGCGGTACCAGGGCTCGCTTCGCGATAGATCTACGAGCTCATACGCAATGGTCCGCCAAATAACACGCGGGTCCTTCAGCGGAGCGTGTCCCCTCTTTATGAAAAACTTTACGCAATCGAAAAATTTGAACGTTTCCGAACCGTCTTGAAGCAGCTTTCGGACCACCGTGGATGCTATCGCTGTTTTTCCCGCCCCAGGCGCCCCCGAGATCCAGAACAGGTTTGGTACATCGGTGCTGTCTAGCCACTCATCCAGATTCGACAGGACTGTTTTTCGAGTACCTTTCATGCAACCACCGTCAATGGGAGTCTGTTCAGAAGGCTTCAATTTGCGGCGAAGAAATGTCATGTCATCGCCTCGATCCTCTTTCAGCACTCATTAGTATATGAAGACGAAGATAATTAAGTCGTTCGATACACACTCATCGCGCCGTTTTTGATAAGGATTTGAATGAGAGCAGCCTCTCGAAAATCGAGGCGACGATCGTGGAGTGCACTCTTATGTTCGTCCAGCTTAGACCGAAACTGGGCTGCTGCGAAACGTCCTGTAAGATGTTAATTACTTCGTTTCAAGCTCATACAGGAACAAAAGCTCAACTTGTAGCCCCTTTATTGAAGAAATCATTCACGTACTGTGAAGCCTTGACGACGATCTTCAAAAGCCCAACAACGGCTTCCTTCGCGGAATCTAGTTCCATCTCAGGAAACGCGCTCGCCATGGACTTCAGTGACATGCAAACATCGCTTGCCAGGGCTTTCAAGTCCCCAACAAACTCATGTTGCCTTTTCAACATCTAGCAAAGCAGACTGTTAAACGGTTATCTTTCCTCTATCGTCGATGAAACTCGCACTTCATAGGGTACTAAAAGCGCCGTTACGACGATATTGACGAATGGGTGGATCTTCGACAGGATGTGGGTGAGCCAAAAGCTTCCAGAAGTCACGATTAGAGATGAACTTACAGCGGCAAACGTTTTCAACGATTCTATCACGGTGCAAAGGCCTTGTACGTCCACATTATCTGCAACTGAATTGAAAACACTGCGAAAGGCTGATATAGTATCGTCCGATATGGACGATGCGGCGATTCGATCAATCTCTTCGCCTAAGACGTCAATATTGTCAAACGAAGGAGGACTCGGCACAGTAATCTGCAACGCGAAAGTGTTACAAGACATTATTAATTTGTGCACAGCTGTCTCACCAATTTGGCCCCCTTTAAAGTTAATTTGAGGAAGAGTGAACTGTTCGTCCCCTTGTATTCGTACATGTATTCGGCTTCCCAACATTGATGAACGTGTATCTCTAAATGCGAAGGAGGTTTCACTCACCATCCCGATCGCTGTCCAATCTTTGACAGCATGATGCAATAACTGCATCTGCGGTGAACTCAAAATTGTCGATCTCGTCTCTTAATCTGGTGGTCTTCTTAGAGCGGAACCTTTTGAAGGGCGAAGACGAAAGGAGTCTCTTGAAGGTAGTCACTCGTATAGTGTCTGACGGCATCGCGACACTTCCACGTAAAATGCGTCAAAACAGGAAAACGTGTCAGAAATTAAAACTCAATCACCATTGCCTTTTGAGTTTCCAAGTCTGTGACCGCTCCAATTGTTGAGGACCTTTTGGAAGTCGAACCGTCTTCCTCTCCTTTTTCAAATCACCAACAAACACACCAAGGTCTCCAGAGACGGCTACGTTCGCTAGATCGGGTCTATCGTCGAGAACAATCGTAAAGCCTGAGCGCGTAAACGAAGCATAAGCTGCCGAAAGGACATGAAACCGAATGTGAGTTACTATGAATTTCGATCCTGCAACGAAAGAGAGCGCATACTGTGAGCCACAAGGAATGAACAGATAGTTTACGGAGCTCACCACGATGGTTCTCGAGTCTGTCCAGCACTACTGGATGCCATGCTTGATGAGGACGATGCTCACAATCTCGAGGATTTGGTGACGGCCAGCAACGGCCAGCGTGTCCGGATCGCGTGCGAACGACTCGAATCGGACTCACGATAACCTCCTTCATGTGAGGAACACGTGGATTACAGTCGACCATAGCCAACCCAAGCTTGTTCACTAGTTTCACTTGCGAGGCAGGATGTCATTCGCGCACGTATGGGAGGAAACGTCGTGCGCGACGTTGTGCTTTCATGTTCAAAGGTGAGCATGCGCTTGAACGAGAGAATTGAGCAACGTACTTGACTTGAATGACTCCTTCCAATCAGACATAATGAACCACCATAGAAAGTCGTCCTCCTCACTTCTCCACCTTGAAGTGATCACGTTCTTTGTGAAGTGGCATACGCAACGTCTTCATTCTCATGTACGGTCTTGGTCTTGTGAAGCATTGGCGGCTTTTCATGTGAGACTTGGGCTTGAGACGTATGCCTTCGAAACGTATGCCTTCGTGTAACGTTTGGCTATCGTTGCCAATGTCGTCGTCGGTGTCGTCGTGGAAGGTAGTGGACGTGGAGGCGTTGGTCTGGTCTCGAGTCCAGGACGTCACGGTGTGCACGGACCACATCTTTTTTTCTTCATCACCTCATCCCCGACTGCGACTGCAGTGTTGGAAGAATTTGAGATCTACCCATCGCTGTCTATCTTCTGCGATAAAATCACTCGCTGAGCGACTAAAGCGTAGACGAATGTACATTATAAGTACGTGTTTCTTTCTCTTCCACGCGGTTCTTTCGCTCAACTTGAATTTGAAGAGTCAATGAAGACTCCGAGTCGAGCTTTCATCTTTCTCAGAGCTTGCCAGCTATGCCCAGACTTTTCACAAATTCGACCTGCCGTTCAAGAATCGTTGCAGACTGTCATAATAGAGGCTTAAAAGCCGCTGATGAGATGTTTTTAATACTTATCTTTTCACTTGTTTTCTTCTCCCGACGCTGCGCAGCCTGCGCCTGATTTCAGTGGAGAACGTGTCCCAACTTGACGAGGTTTTCTGTATTTTGATGTAAGGTCAGTGTAGCAATCTAAACTTACTCGCTTCGTACTTCGTGATTCAGTATTTATATAGCTTGCGCATGTTCTAGTCTGTAGTAGGCAGACCTACGACCACTGTCATGCCACACCCAGCTGTTCGCTCTGGTTGGTCAGGCCAAGAACGAACGCGTCTTCTTCAAATGTATAAACTGCTAATATCGGACCCCTTGTTTCGCGGACCACGATCACTTTAGACTAAATTAGAGCATTTCACTGTTGGCGTGGTCATGATTAGGGGTTCAACCAAGATTGCTCACAGGGTACTTCGTCGCGATGAAGTGACGTCGTTGCAAGTCGTCGAGTAACCAGCACTTCACCGGAACGCCGCAAAGAAGCGACAGCGCTTGGGAATTGGTGTGCATTATGCTCTCGTTCTTACTGTAAGGGAACTCGCTGATCTCAATTCAAGGAAGCTCCTTTCACATCGCGCGCAAGTTTCTGGAAATTAGATTTGCATCGCCTTTCTTCTGTACGCGTAAGATTCAGTCATATCACCATCTATAACTGACGAAAAGATCAGTTATTGATTCACCCCTGATAGATTCCCAACTTACTTGCGCAAAGATCAACGTCCAAATGTCTTCATTTAATCTCCCCAGAAGGCGTACGGCAGAGGTGCCAGTCCTTGCCGTGCATGAATCGACTGAAATCGATCCGAGTGGGATGTTCGTCCAAAATGGCTGTATTTCTTGGCCACCAGAATCGATCGCGATTTTCAGGCGGTAACCAAAACAGGTTTGCATCATGGATGCTTCGCTGACGGCCTCCCATCCTATTTCGAACAAACCCGTTCGTGGAAGCTGGCGAATCCGCGACGGGGAGACTGTCAATGTATGACCAGTCGCCGATCACAGGAACACCTTTTCCGTCCGAGTAAAACATACGGGCAGTTTCGTGGTCCGTTCCGAAACCAACGTCCAAGAATATTTCGGGATCGTCAGTGAAGGCAGGAGTGATTCCGCCCCCGAGTTCATGTGCCTCAAGTGTCGCCCGACGTGCAGGTTCCAGTAATCTTCTTCCTACGCGACCGGTGGCCCATATTCTTACGGCGTCATCGAGTCGTCCCGGACCAGTAGCTAGGCGTTTCCCGTCGAGTGAAAACCTCATTAATGCGATATGTGATTTTACGCCCAGACACCAGTGCTTGTCTGCTTCTCGCATCTCAACAACCCCATTCTGAGCACTCCAGGCGAACACTTTTCCGTCTGGAGAAAACTCTGCACACTGTGGAAATTGGCTGAAAATCAACCAAGACTGCGAGGAATTCTCGTGAAGTTGATTGAGGACTCCGAAGTGCAAAGAGTCGGTGGATGATGAAGTCGCGTAGGTTGTGAATGATGGAGATGTCCCATCAGTGTCCCAAACTTCATATTTGGCGCATCTGGTCCTGGTCATGGTGCCCATAGCAAATTGCTCTGAGGTTGGCGAGAGCGTAAGTGAGAACACTCCGCTGCAATTCGCGTGATAGTCCAGCACCCGATATGCTTTGTTGCTTATCTGAGGTATTTCGACGTCTATTTCGACATCCCAAAGTCGTATTGTCCTGTCGTCTGACGCGGAGATAATTTTGTTGTTATCTGACGAGAATGCAATCGCAGTCACGCGAGATTCGTGACCTTCCAGTTGACCCATACGCATGCACCTTCCTTTGTCGATACGCCAAAGCGTAATATTGACGAGGCCTTTACTTTGTAAACCATTATTGAACTTGTCAAGACTTCCAGATTCGGACGTATTTGAGGATTTCGTAATGTGGTGAAATTGAGAGTCAACCAACTGTAATTCTTTTGCGTCTGAAGCTTTGAACTTCTCCAATTGATTATTTGACGATGTCGTAGAGTGGTGAAACTGAGAGTCAACCAACTGTGATTCTTCTGTTTCGCCTGCTTTGAACTTTACCAGTTTATTATTGTACGATTTCGTTGACGCATTGCTCGTAGACGCTTGATCCCCGTCAAGTATAAGTCCAAAAGACTTCAGCAGGAATAAACGATCGTTTGATTCTGCGAACGAAGATGGCGGGGGCGACACGCGCACGGTGGTCGGCGACGCGATGTGAATGTGCATGTCTTTAGATTCAGGGCATATTGCGACTGGCCAACGTAATGCCTCTGAAATGCTGATGACCACAGTATCAGGTTGAGACTCGGGAAACAATGTATAGAGTTTTCCAGCGACACTCGCCGCAAAAACACAGTTCCTTCCACGCGAGAATTGAACAGAAAAGATGGGGCCATCATTGAGTTTCCAGAACGCAAGGCGTGCGCCGGAACTTGCATCCCAAATGCAAACGTCACCCGCTGTCGACCCCGAAGCAATTCGCTTTCCATCGGAATCAAAATCCATCGACATAACCCTTCCAGAGTCCGAGGAACTTGAATTATGAGTATGTTGCTCCGAGTAAGATTCGCTTTTGTTTCCGATTCCACATGGCGTTCTGGCATCCCAGACGCAAACATAAGAATCGTCATAGACGGCCGCGATACGAGTGCGATCCCATGAGAAGGCGAGATTATTGATAGCACCGGCACTCTTGCGAATAATTGGTTCACCGATAGCTTTGCAAGATTCTCTACTCCAAATCCGTATAACTCCCTCGCGCGATCCGGAAACGATGACGTTATTAAAACAGAACTTGACGGATGTGACCTCACCACACTGTGAGGGAATAGTTTTCAAGAGCGTGCCATTCCCATCGGGATTCATACTCCAGATGCGAACGGTGCAATCGTCGGAACCTGAAACAATGTAGTGACCATTGGATGACCATGCAACAGAGCGCACGGCTCCGTCATGGCCATGCAGTCGGCATATCTTATCTGCGTTGATGGTGTCCCAAATTATCAACGACCCGTCTAAGGAGCACGAAACGACAAGGTGGTCGTTTGGAGAACATGCTAACGAATTAACAGCATCCTCATGTCCTTCGACTCCTGTGCGAAGTATGTCGGAAGAGCCCAACATCAACACGGCATCGTACGACCTGCTTGAGGAGCTATGCCGCTGAGGCTTTCGTCGAACTCGGAGCAAGACGTCGATAATGATCACCTCCCCGTCGCGAGAGCCTAAAACCAGTGTATCATCAAGCACAAACGTCGCAGCAACGATCCCGTAAAAATCTAGGCGAGTGCGAGTTGGCTCTTCTTTTGCCCAATCCCAAAGCTCCACTTTCTCCGAGTCATCGCGGCCGAATACCATCATCGTGCCATTCTCTGAGACAGCCATAAACCTGATGGGCTCTGGCCCTGCCGGCTCATCTCTGCAACGATAGGCATCGAAAAACTCGAGACGGGACCTGAGAGGATCGGCACTGGGGGAGATGGTACGACGGGCACTCACGGGCACGATAGCATGTGCACCACATACAAAGAAATCATCGATATCGGACAGTGTGCATGTATCGATTCGTGCCATGTGCAGGAATGAACTCCAATGATTCCGTCTGCCCTGGACCAACGACAAAGTGTTCTTGAACTTCGGTCCAAACAACGTGGTAATGAGGGAGTTTTGAGGTGAAAAGGGGAGCGCTGAGATGTAAATATGAGGCGCGCTGAGAGAGATCACTGGGCTGAACGCTTCCAAAAATTTACTTGCGTCACGACCTAGGCTCGACGTTTCGGAATGGGAATCCTTTTGATAAAGAGATGAAGTTAGAAGAAGTGAAGGACGTAAATGTATCAATTTCCCGCACCTGCATGTAATCAGCAGCGAACATAAAGCTGTACTGCAGCCTCGACTCCGCAGAGTCGAGTTCACCGTCGCGCAGCCTGAGTACCGCTAGACTCATTACTTCTAACCAGTGTAAAGTATGTTCTTGCAGGAGTGTTATGATCAGGGGTGGAAGTCGGTCCTGAATGTCTCTGGAGCGCTTCGCAAAATCATATCGGTCGGCATCGGCAAGATGTTCCGCCCAATGGGAACACGCATACTCCAAAGAAGACGGGATATTTGCTTCGACGAGTGCTTCGATGTTTGGGATGGTGTTGTTGCTGTAATGCGAAGATGGGATTCCGCAGATATTGAATTTCAACGAATGGTTCATTAGCCAAAGACATCCTTCGGCAAGAAGAGCACTTTGTCGGGAGTGCGAGAATATTCTGAGAAAGGATTGAAAAACTGAGTTCGGGTTGGTTTTCGACGTATGAACGCGGTGCGGATGTTGTGAAGTGGCATCAAGATAAGTTGAAAGTGAGGTCTCCACCCTTTCTTCGTCCAATAGAAAATCAGAAAAGCTCTTGTGGAATGCTTGAACCTGTGACTCTTGTCCATCGTTGACAATGACACTCCTCAACCTGTTGATGCTCGCTTCGATAGAGTAGATGGAGCGACTTGAGAGTTCGTCGTCGGGAGCCAAAAGCCTTAGAAGTTCCTTCTTTGGAAGTGGTTTCTTCAGCAAGGCCATCGACGCGAGAACCAGGCTCATGCTGTTACGTTCGGTGGGGATTCCTTCTGAGTTTCGGATTGGAGAAGAGGCGAATAAAATCTGCATGTAAAGTTGTCCCATATAGTCAGCGTCCGATACTTTGGCCATGTTCTTTAGCACTTCCTTTAGCCGTCGTTTCTTATCGCCGTACGGCTCCTCTACAAAATTAACCAC
Source organism: Schizopora paradoxa (assembly GCA_001020605.1). NCBI lineage: Eukaryota > Fungi > Basidiomycota > Agaricomycetes > Hymenochaetales > Schizoporaceae > Schizopora > Schizopora paradoxa. Next base: position 384,761 of record KQ085885.1, read on the forward strand.
CGTAGTCGCCCATACGAATAGACCCGCTGCATATTGCGTCAACTGAGCGATAACCTCCACCCCGGGCCATGAATCCCCCACTTCCATCGTCTTAAATTTTTGCTCGAAGAAAAATTTGATGTCGTCTCTTGATTCATCGGTAAGGATATGACCTGCGTCAAGGACGAGTGGATGGCTGATGATGTCCAACTGCTTCTCGATATCTGCATCGGCTCGACTTGTAACAATAAGCCTACATGGCCGTGGCATTTCAGAGTTCCATTGATCGATAGTCCTAAGGAACTCAAGCCAGTCCTTCCGAGACCTTGGTGAATCCAAGGCGCATTCATCGAGTCCGTCGACAACAACGACAATTCCGTGGATGAGCGGGGACACGGGAGTGTATCCAAAACGTTTTTTGATAGGGTCGAGCATCAATCTTCGAAACTGGTCATCGACTCTTGCGTTATCTGGATATGCAGCGGCGTCCCTTCCAGACAGAAATGCGTTGATATCAGCTCTGACACCTCCGTGCATGCTGGCGAATTGGAACGCAATCGTACGCCAGATGTTGCGGGGGTTCATGAGCGCAGTTTGGCCTCGTTTAATGAAAAATTTAGCACAGTTGTAGTGCAAGATATCCTCGATAATCGAAGACGCAACCGCCGTCTTCCCGGTACCTGGAGCTCCCCTGAGCCAAAGGACGTTATGGTCAGCGTCGCTATCCAGCCACGCCTTGACCTCGGATAGAACGGTTTTGCGAGTTCCTTTCATGCACCCTCCATCAATGGACATCTCTTCTACGGGCTTTAGTCTATCGCGTAGGAGAGATAAGTTGTCTCTCTGAACTGAAAGGCAATATTGTCGTCAACGAAATAAAGTATAGGAGCAATCTGAAACGCACTTAGAGCGCCGGTATTCGCGACAACTTGTACGAGAGCAGTTTCTCTGAAGTTGATACGGCAAATTTTCAAGCTACTTCGGAATTCATCCAGCTTATGACGGAACTGTGCAACGGCATATTGCTCTGTATTGAAGTATAAGATGTAAGGCAGCTTCAAATACGAGAGGGATACTGGGCTTCTCACCCGCTTTCCCTTTGTTCTGAAAATCCTTTACGTACCGCGACGCATCAATAATCACTTTCAGTAATCTCGCGATAGAATCTTTGGCGGATTCCAACCTCATTTCGGGAGAGGCGTCTACTACCGACTTAAACGCGATGCACATATCAGTCACAAGCAGCCTCATATCTTCGACGAATTCCTGTCGATTCTTCCATACCTGAACAAGTGTGGCCTTGTAAGTGAGATCATCTGGCAATGATAAAGCACTTAATCTCACTTCATAAGGGATCAGTAGCGCCTGCACAACCGTGTTTATAATCGGATGCGTCTGGGATGGCACGGCTTTTTCAGTAGCGCATCATCTTAATCAAAATCAGTCAAGACTTACAGCCGCAAATGACCTCAATAAATCCACGACGGGCTCCAGGACTTGAATAGTGTCTACATTGTCAGAAATTGAGGCAAAAGCGCGTCGGAGTGCCGATATGACGTCGTCTGATAAGGATGACGCGTCCACAGCCGACGAATCAAGACCATCAGTTTGCTTTTGCGAATCATCGTTCTCGACCGTATTCGACATCGAGTTCTCGATTTGGACCTGTAATTCTACATGCTTAGATTTTGAAAGTCTTGTCTAAATGTTGCACCGCACCGAAGTACTTTTATGCAATGTCACGACGAGGCGCAGTGTGCAATTGCCGCCTCTTTTCTCGTACTCAACTACTGACATTGATGAGCAGGCTGTTCATTCGAAAAAATAGTTATCTCACCACTTTCGTTGTTGGAACTTGATCTTTGACGACAAAATTCGACGAGCTCTTCAAAAGTGATTTCAAATTCGTCAACCGATGGCCTTTTTCGTGAGGACCACTTCTTGAGGAATGTTCGACTGTACAATGGCGAGACAAGCATGACCTCCTTCAAATGCAGGTTACTATCGAAAAGGGGAGTCAAACATGTTTTACGCTGACGACAATAAACGATGAGCACCAACCACGTGTCTCTAAATTTCCATTCATACGGTTGCCGATGTTCTCGCCCGATGGCAGGTGTTCGAAAAGTTTCCTTCTCCTTCTCCTCTTCCGTGTCTCTTATGGAAACGTAGATTTTTTTCGAAACTTTTGCGTCCGTACCGAGCAAAATCCTGACGCCTAAGATTCAACTAGTCATGTGAACGTATACAGGAGTAATACCGTCCGTAGCTTACATTCGATTTCGATCCTTTAGCACGAAAAGTATTTCAAAAGTGATGCAAATGAGGTTAGCAAAGGTGCTCACCGTGAATGCTCTGACGAATCCTCAAAACCAGAGGATGCCATGCTCGCCAAAACCAACAAGAGTTTGAACGATGGGGCGCGATAAGATGCAGCGACGGGGTTTCGGCCACTGCGGGGAGTCAACGTTGTCAACGTTCACCCAAGGTGTGTGTGAACTAACAAGGACATATATGGTATATTGCAACCATTGAGGACCTTCGGCATTTTGACGGTACAAATATTTCGACATCTTCCAAGACTATGGAATCGCATAGTTTGACGGATATCCGCTGTGGAACCAGATAAACTTCGTGCTGTATGACACACTCTCTCCTTCCTCCACTCACCCAGCTTTATAATGAACCTCATTCCCTAACCCTTCGTTCGAAGGAGGATCACAATCGAGAACCGGAAAAGTCGTGAAGATGACTAGCGCGTCTGGATCGCGCGTGAACAATTACGCATACCTGATCGAAACGAATATAACGATACCTTGCTTCACGCAGTGAATACATTTATTGAATCATAGTCGACCCAAGCTGAAGCTCGTTGTCGGGAGGGTGACGTGAAAAAAAGCGAAGCCGGACGCCAATCGCGTACGCATGGGAGGAATCGTCGTGCGTGACGTTGTGCTTTCACGCTCAAAGGTGAGCATGCGCTTGATCGAGAGAATCGAACAACGTACGTGATTTGAATGCCTTCCTCCTATCAGACGGAATGAACAGCCATAGCGAGACGAAAAGTCGTCGTCATCGAGTCTCCAACTTGAAGCCATCACTTTCTTTGCAGTGGCAGGCGCGACATCTTCATTCTCTTGTACGATTTGGTGGAGCACAGGCGGCTCTTCATGTGAGACTTGGCTTGCCTCGCTATTCCTTCGTGTAACGTTTGTTTATCGTTGCCAATGCCGTCGTCGTCGTCGGTGTAGTTGTGGAAGGAGCATGTCGCGCCTTGTGTCGCGCAGTACTAGTGGACGATGAACGTCTCATCCACTGACTCAGGATATGTGCACGGACCACATCTCTTTTTTCTCCTTCCCCCCACCTCCTCGCATCGACTGAATGAAAATGACAGTTCCTCGCCGTCGTTCATCATCTGGGACTAAATCACCACTTGACACGAGAGAGGATATATACAAGTTTTGGTTCGTTCAATTTTACTGAGTCAAGAGCTCGTTCCCTCGTCAGGACTCTAACTTACATTTTTTCGACCTTCAGGCCCGAAGTCTCTATATTGTCCAAGATCGACGTACCAGATCAAAACTGTCGCCGACAGTCCTTCTTCAAAAACTTCGAGCCTTAGTAGAAATGCTTCTTCACAAAATTCTGAGCTCGTCTGGGTTCGGCGACGACCGCGTCACGACTGTTTATGCGACATCTCCGAGTCGAGTTTCAAGTTGACGCGAATTTTATCTACCGCGAAAGGTCAGTCCAGAGGTCTCAACTTGCTCGCGTCGACCTCTGAAACTTCCTTATTATATGGCTTTTTTGGATTCTCGTTTGCGGCTGTTCCACTGCGCGGCCAGTCAGACCTATGGTCACCACCACGTCTGTTGACCTAGCTGTTCGCCCAGGTAATTTTGTTTTAAGTCGAAGGTGTCTTTATTGACTACGTACTAGGATGCACTTTTAGGTATCGGATCCCTCGTTTCGCGGTCCACGATCACGTTGACGCGTTTCCCTGCGTTCCCCCGAGTGTCGTCATGGTTATGATCGAAGATTCAATCAAGATTGCTTGCAGGGCACTCATCACGATGCACTCGTCGCAAGTCGTCGAGCAACAGGCTCTTCACCAGAACGTTGCGAAGAAGCGACGATGTTTGGATATGGGGGCGTTACGGTACGTACTATGCTCTTGTTCTCATTGCGAAGAAATTCGTTGACGTCTTCAACAACGGAAACACCTTTCTCGTCGTGCGGAAGTTTATGGAACTTAAATAAACTTTGGAGCATCGCCTTCCACTTGTACGCATTGGGTGCATCAGCGAATTCGTGATGCGTGCCAAATTCGTGCTTTGAGATCTGCAACTCTGGAAGTTCTCGATGAGTTCGTCATGCTCTTCCGAAATTTGTCCACAGCAGCCCTTTTACCTGGAGGAAATGAAATAAAAGCGGAACCATCGTTTGGTAGAAGGGTGTTCGAATCCGCCTCCTCTCCTTCGATCTGTGAAGCATCTCAGACACATATGGACAAAAGTAGTCCGAGTTGCTTTATCCAGCGAAAGTTCCCCTTGGGGATACGGCACTGATCGTATATCCTTTCGCAAACACCGACCACAAGATGCACGATTCACCAAGACGCGTCGAAGCGCAGCCCTATAACGCATGTGGGTCTATTTGGGTCGAGGATGGAAGGCCAGCACCCCATTCCGACTCTCCTTTCCATTCTCCTTCATCTTCGTTCTCGTTCTCAGACGTCAGATCGTTGTGAGTCTGATGCCTTCCTTCGTTGATGCTTCAACAACCGTGTCTAACCTGTACGATTAGGCTTTGGCCAACGCGTCCTGCTCTGTATCAGTTTCTATAGCTCTGGATAGCCCACACGGCGATGGGAGTAGCATCTGCGAGCAGGCCTCGTAACTATCATCACGATCATCATCCCTCGTCGCACACGATAACCGTTCAAAAAACGCCCTTTCTCATGTGTCCCAGTCCCCCTCCTAGCTCGACGCCCTTGCCGGACCTCACGCTCAGTCGCGTAGTCGACTCTACTGGCGTTTCACCCGTTTCACCTCCAAATAATTTGACCGGAGTCAAGCACCCCGTGCCTCTCAGCCCAGATAGCGACTACGAGTTCGTGGATGATTCGCCGGTCGAGATGGGAAATATTACATCTCAGATCGACGTATGTTCCTTCGTCCGAGGCGGACTGGAGTTCCGCCCTCAGCTCGAGCCTCCCGAACTCCCCTCCCAATCGCCCATGGCAACAAACTCATCGCATATCCCGTTAATACAAATAAGCTCGACAGGAAGCGCACCAGGTTCTCGCTCTCACAAGAGGCATCGAAGCGTCGCGGCCTTGGATCCAGTCGTACCTCCCACTAGGAACGAGCTACGGCAGCGAGATAAAGAGAAGCTCATGCGGACAGCTAGGAAGGTTGGCAAGGTCCTCGGGGAGACGCCGGTGCTCGCAATGGTCGATAAAAGGAGCATGAAGATGGTGGAGTTAGATATGATCCCTGGCCCAATCGAGCAGGAGAGATTTGGAGGGGTGAAGCTAAAGAGCGGAGCCCTCAAATTCGGAGTCGGACATGGCTTCCAACCTTTTACTTCACCTCATGCCTCGTCGAGCCGCCATCGACACCACCTTCCAACCCCTCCATCTTCCGCTCCCGCACACTCCCATTCCCAATCACGTACTCCGCCCATCCTTAAGGTCGATTGCAACATGGTGAACAGAAGCCAAATGTTCAAACGAAGGCGGAGCGATCCCGCGTCCGCTTCACCTGGCGCGTCAGGGTCCGGGTCCGCGAACATCTCAAGCGTCTCGACGAACTTGACGTTCGACCTCCTCTCGCCCACGTCCCCTCCTCGCGTGCGCAGGAGCCGCAACAGCCCTCGATCCCCTCCAAGCACGACATCATCTCTGTCGCGCTCGTTCGCAAATCTCCCGCTTTCGGACTCATTTCCCGACGGAGGCAAAGGGAAGGAGCGTGCACTAACCGTTGATACGCGTCGAACCAAAATGGCCAAACTTGCGCGCCATCTTGGCGACTACGTACCAAACGAGCTAGTCTTCCCTTCTGCGCTCGATACATGTTCGACCTCCGCGCCCGCCTCCGCCCTTCCAACTCCCGGAGAGTCGTCCGTCCTAACGCCAGCCACTTCCAATGGCCATGACGAACAACCAGGTTATGAAGCGAGCTCATCACCGAAGGTCGCGAAATCGGAACGTGGAGCGCGCCGAAAGGGGATGGTCATGGTTGAAGGTATTGAACTCGGACTCGCCGTCGAGGAAGTATCATCGGAGACGAAGTTGAATACTTCAAACGAACTCGAACCGTCATCCCAGGCCAACTTATTATCCCCTCAGAAGCCCAGCCTCACGAAGCGTCGCCAACGTGTCAGCCTCTACCTAGATATCAATAAAAGGAGGAACAGTACAAGAGTATCGAGAAGCGCACGTAGTCCATCCATGCCGTTTTTCTTATCCAAGTCACCCGCTCTGCCAACCGGCACTTCACGTCATGGCACGCTTTCCCGTTCCATGCGCCAGCGCGCGCCCAAGACTCCATATCCTCCCCGGATGCCTCTGGATGTTCGCGTCGATGAAGATAAATTGGCCTTCAAGCTCGCAGACGAGTCGAACGACATGGACGAAGACATAGATTTGAAGCCACGCCTGCCGCTGAGCGACAGACGGAAGTCAATAAATGTTCGTCGCGTGGCCAAAATGACGCGCCTGTTTGGCACGCCACCGAGCACAGAGGTCCTTGCCTTGCAGACACAAGGTACCGATGTGGAGATGGAAGATGAAGGGGTATCTGAGGTTTTCAGCGAAACTGCGAGAGAGAGCTCTATGTCAATATTCCTCGCCCCGAAAGCCGAGGTCATCTCAGCCGTGAGTCCAAAAAACACGAGTAATTTGGCGACCAACTCACATTTCATGATAGATTCGTGCTAAACCTGAGTTTGTGACTCCCCAATTGATAACAACACCAGGAAGGTCACCGAGGACATCAGAAGATTCGGAAGAACCTTTCATGGGCTCTAGTTCGAAGGAGCTCAAGTTGGACACAGGTTCGATCACAGCCTATGTCGACCTCAACTCCAAGCACACGGATAAATCACCAATAACCCCTAAAAGAGCTACAAACGAAATAAGGGAGTCAACGGGGCAGTTCGCAGTGGAATCTAAGAAGAGACGTAACTCATGTTCGAGCATCCCACCAACCCCTCCGCCTTTCGCTCAATATTTCGAACTCCCCTCCGCTAAGGTACCCACCATCGAGGTCTCATATCCAAATTCTGGCGCCTTACCTCCTATGCCTCCGACTCCGCCTGCGACAAATCGGCTGCGACGAGCGTCCAGACATCGACCCTCCCCCTCCACACCCTCCGCGCTCCCATCCCAATTCGTCTCCCCACCAAAGACGTCTCCCCTCAGCGGAATGCACATCCGCAGGCCGGAATTCTTCCCCTATTCCGTAGCGATTCCAGCAGGGCAGAACGGAGGCTCACCTACAGGGAAGGGCGGCCTAACACCTTCATCATCGTCAAGCCCAACATCCCACTTCCGCGAGCGCCGCGTCCGGGCTGCAAAGTTAGCTAAGTTCTTCGGAGTGGGTTACGGGGAGCTCTTTCCCCCTCCTAGGCCCAATGCCCCTGCGGTCGAGCAACACCAACGACTCATCGCGAAGAAATCGAATGTCTTTGAAGGGGTCAGCGTTACTGTGCAGCAAAGTGTCTGGCATGACGAAGATCTACAACCGTCCACCGACCTGGCCGCGTCGAAAACTTTCGCAGGTCGTGGATCGAATATTGAGCTTACTTCAAGACCGAGTGAGGACGTCGGTGAAGAGGAATGGGAGTTCGGACTGAAGCTCTCCAGGGGCGCGAGCAGGCCCCCCGAAGACCAAGTCGAAAAGACTTCAAAGTCGAGGACAGTCACACTCGGCCGAAAGATGTCCAGACGGCTGAGGACGATGAAATCTTAATGACCTTAACGAACCATGGACCTTTTCGATCGGACGCTCGGACGCTGTCATCGCTGTGTACATAATAAATAATTTGTTGTAAAACGACTTGATGATGATGATGATGATGACCTGTTATGATGCCAGTAGGTAGCCTTCGTGAACACTGTTAATTGCGACGAAGAGACTCTCACCTCACACAACCGAACACTTATATCGCAACCCTCCCCCGCGACGATTTTTGACCTAGTAGCACATCTATTGTTAGTGTATTTCAATGTACAATCTCTCGTTACATTTATTGCGATATGCCATTACTGCCCCGTGCTTCGACGCTCGACGCCGAAGTGTCATTAGTGAAGAAGAAATGAAAGAAAGGAGGGAGGGAGGGAGGAAATACAAGCAAAAAAACACAACACAACACAGCGACTCAGACTCTGAACGAAAGGAAGATGAAGAAAGGAGAGGAAAGGAAAGGAAATAAGTGTATGCAAAAAATCTTTGCTGTATGTGAACCGCTGGGAGCAAGCCAGCCCTACCTGGGTCGCTAGTACCAACTAATCATGCTTTCGCCCCGACTTCCCGGAGGGCGAATCCCTATGCTGGTTCTGCGGCTGGTGCGCCTTCCCCGACGTGTCGATGCGCACCCCCGCCCCCGCCTTCGACCCCGTATGCTTATGGCCCTGTACCTGCGCCTGCACACCTGACCCCGTCCGCTGGTGCCCTTGCCCAGGCGTGCCCCCTGGCCCCAAATTCTCCTTCAATACCGCTGACGGCGGAGGCGGAGACGTTCCCAATTGCTGCTGGGTATCGACAGGCTTCATCGCGTCCGCGTCGTCCTGCTCCTCGATCTGGTGACGCTCCTCTGCGCGGGCGAGCTTCGCGCGGCTCTCCGGGCCCATGCTCGTGCTCGGCGTCGTCGCCATAACTGCTTCCACGCCAGCGCCCAGCCCTCCACCGCCGCCCATACCATCTCCTGCTGTGAGCAGACCCGCGCTGCCTCCCGCCCCCGACTCCACCCCCTTCCGCTGCGCCTCGAGCTTCGCACGTCGCAGCAACTCTTCCTCCTCAGCGCGCCGGATGAGGTCGATCTCGCCCTGCACGATTATACCGTCAAGCCAGGTGTGGTGAACGAGCTCCGACGCCTTTGCTCGCTTCTCTGGGTGGAGCCGGAGCATGGGCGAGAGGAAGGAGTTGATCATCTCCGCTTGAGGCTTGGGTAGGAGATACTTCTCGTGCAAGACAGCGTCGAGGGGCCAGAAGCGCAGCTTCTGGATGTGTCGTAGTTCACCTGAGATAGCGGCGTTTCAGTTGGGAAAGTTAGCAGCGAGAAAAGAATATGGGAGCACACCTTTTCGGTTGAAGAACTCAGTACTATACTTTCCGGAGAAAGCAAGGTTCTTAGGGAAGTCACCAATTAATTCTATAATTTGAGCGATATGGTCGTCGTCTTTGCTGTAGCGCGAGCCGGAGGCGGGGTCGAAAAGATAATCACCGCCAGTAATTAATTCGAAGACCTATAATTGACGCGTTAATCGATAGGACATAATTGAGTGTAGACTGTTCGACGCACCATACAAGCTACACTCCAGATATCAGCACTCGGCCCCCACTTAGCCCCGAGAATGACTTCAGGACAACGATATTGCCGAGTCTGGATGTCGTCTGTGAAATGGTGCTCTATCCACGTAGCTACGAAAAGCGTCAATAATATGCTTTACGAAACGAATGAAAGTCTTTCACCGTTTCCCAAGTCAGCGATCTTAACAGTAATTCGCTCGAGTATGTTGTTGCCATCCGTAGTCATTGCGTCGTCACTGAAACTTGACGCTGAGCCAACGGTTGATTTTAAGGAAGAGGTATAAGCATCCACGGACATCGCAGACGACGACAAGGGTATCGTGCTATTCTCTCCATCAGCTTCTATGGGGCTGCCGACACTGTTGTTGACCTTTGAAGGCGACGCATTGCTGTTGCGAGCATTCGACGGCGCTTGCTGGGTCAGAAGCGAAGGGCCTGGGCCACCTCGTTGCGAGTGGTTGAGCGACACATTACCTATCCCCTCGATGGCTTGCTCCGTCGAGTCGCCTCGCGAAGGGCGCTTGCTCACGTCCCCACTCCCCTCGTCGGCGTTCTCCTTCCCATTCTCGTCGCCCCCGTCCTTGATCTTGCTCATCGCGAAGCCAAGCTTGTCGAACGCGGCGCTGCTCCCACTCGACGGCGACGGCAGCGGCTGCGAGCCCGTGATGTAGATCGATTCCGAGCGGGGCGTCTGGTTGCCGCCGCGCCCGCGCGAGGGCGGCACGCCGACGATCTTGGTCGGGGCGGGGCCTGCGGTCGCGGAGCTCGCGAGCTCGGACTGGATGATGGACTCGACGTCGTCGATGCAGATCAGCACGTTCTCGGGCTTGAGGTCGGTGTGAATCATGCCGCACGAACGGTGCATGTAGTCGAGCCCGAGCAGGATCTGCTTCGCGATCTGCTTGACGAGCGGCATGGGCACGCCCTTGCTCTGATGGCGGCGGATGAGGCCGAGCAGGTTCTCGCCCAGCACCTCGAAGACCATGCAGACGTGCGAGCCGTTGGGCCCGCGATGGCGGAAGTGGTCGAGGAAGGAGATGACATGGCGCCTTCCCGGATGGGTCGGGTCGGACGAGATGATGCGCTGGAGGAGCTTGATCTCGTCGAGTGCTGTTTCTGTGTACCTCGGTGCAGACTTGACGACCTTGAGCGCGACATGGCGGTTGAATCTGGACGATCAGGGTGGAGGATCGTTGCGCAGTCGACGGGGCAAAAATCACGCAGTTAAATTCAAAAAATTCCGACAAAAATCTAAGAGCACGCACTTGGTGTCGTGGCAGAGCCAGACGGTCGAGAAATGTCCCCATCCTAGTTTCCTGACGACGACGTAGCGCCCGTCTGAGAACTTGTCGCCGATGTGGACTGGGTGGTATCCGCCTTTGACATAGTCCTCCCAGTCCTCCTCGTCCTCTGTCATGACGGAGTGAGGGGAAGCAGAGTCATAGGACTCGTGAGACATGGCTTGCTACTTGTACGAAGGCCGGCGCACTGGGGCCAACAAACGGACAGCCAATTTGATTTGCTTCCGCCGGGAAAAGAGCAGGAGGGACGCGATCCGGTTGGAGGAGATAAGCAACGCTGCGATAAGACTCAATATAATAACACCGCAGCAGAGCAGCAGCACCTACCTTCTTCCTCCTCTTTGACAACGACGACGACGGCGACGACGGCGAGATGGACGACGGCGAACGATGATGGTTGTGGCAGCAAGCTCGTCGACGATGCGCAAGAGTCGCGTACTTTCTATACTGCCCGCGCTGTGAGACTCCCTTTCCTCAGTCAATTCACTGCGCACCTCGTTCGATTTCTTTCCAAGGACGTCGGCGGCGACCTCGACGTTCTCTCAGGCTGTTTGCTTGGCTGCTATGGCGGCGTGCAACTCGAATGTCGACAAGGAAAGCCCGTGTCCGCTGGCGAGCTGCTGCTGGCGGCACGCTGGGCACGGGTAGACGCGTGCGCCAGGCCCGGTGTGGTTCCAATTTACAACTTGAACTCGAACCACCGTGTCTTTCCTAAATCCCTCATCTCTCCTGCATTTTGGAAAACCTCTGACGACAACTCCTGGAACATCTCGACATCGCCTTCAACCTCGCTCCGGTATTTCGAAGTTACGACGGTCTTCCGACTTGTTAATATCTCCAACGTGATTGGAAGATAAGCAATTGCGCCTCGTGCAACATTTGTCCAGGAGCCCGACAACGTCTATGGACAAATTTTCGGACTGGCGTCAACGAAAATCCTCTTCGCCTTCTCAGGACTTCCCAACGTTTTCCCTTGCCAAGGTGGAAATCATTCGCCATTTCTCTTGCTTTTCAACGGATCTCGAACTCCAAGACTACCGCGACTACGAAAACTTCACTACCGCCCGTATTCTCAACTCCAGAACCTCTTCGAAAAAATACTTTGGTTTTCCGGTTCGCGCTGATAAAAAATTCCCGATCTCAATTGACGAACTGGGTGGCACATCGTCCGAATCGAACTTTGCCCGCCAATTCACTTTGCCTATTAGACTTCGCTGGATCAGGCTGTGCCACTGGTACTACTTCCCGTCCTTGTCCGAGCGCGCCCCAGCCTCAGATTTCTCGGGGTTTCATTACTTCAAGTCGGTGGTGCGAATTCCCAAGCAACGTAGGAAATGCGAAGGAGGTGGTTATACGCTAGTCATTCCAGGAATCCAGGTACGATCCCACTGTGCTAACGCACCGGACCTTTGACCGGAGAGTTACTTTCGGGCGGAAGCTCGTTATTGCCGCCTGCGCTCAACTTTGGCAAAATAAAAATAAATTCCCATTTGTTTATCCCAGATACAATACAACCTCTTTTGATCTTCTAGCTTGTCCGAGCATCTCAGTCACATTCAGTCAATTTGATCTTTTGCTTTTACATTCTTACTGACCAATCCTAAAGCAGTCCACTTTGCAATCAGCTTTGCTTTGCATATTTTGTTGCCCAGTAAACTTTCACATATAAGTATGCCACACCCAAATTCCAATCAATCAATAGTACCTCGCAATCTGGAAAGTCTGTCTAAATGAGTTACCCTCCTCCTAGTGAGTAATCACAAAACCAGCTGATTTCACCCCAGACTGTACTGATTTCTTTCTACCTACCAGATACTTACTCTGTGAGCTTGGAATCAAATGATTTCCATATACAAAATATTTATTTTATTTAGAATGGCCAGCAATACAATCCCGGGCCCAGCCAGGGATATTACCCACCTCAAGCTCCACCTCAACAAATCATAGTGTAAGCAATCTATCATTCTTGCACTCAAATGACCTTGACTGCTGACAAAAATCAAATTAAACACAGGCAACAAGAACCTAAGAAAGATGACTCAGGCTTTATAAAATGCTGTTTAGCAGCCATTTGCTGCTGTGTCACTCTTGACTGTAAGAATTTCCTCGACATTTTGTTCATGAGCTGACATAGAACTGGATGCTATTGAATTTACTTCCAGGTTTGGAGGATTGCTAAGAGGCACTGAGAGAATGAGTATGGGCAGTTCTCAAAGCAAGCAGTTGTCCAACAATACAGAAAGTGGCGGAGGTATAACGAACTCTTATTCAAGCACTCAATTTTGTGGATGGTTGTCGTGTATGTTCATAGTAGAGCCTGTCGAGGAGGAGAGGATACAACTCTTAATTTTTCGCAGAATTCAGAGTTGGATTCAAGCCATCCTTAGTGTGTGTACTGTACAAAAGCATGGTATCTCTTCCTTTACGAGACTGTGGCGCAATATCGACTACGTGTCTTATCTCAAAGTTACGAGTTCTATCGTGCAACGAGGAATCAGTTTCAGTATGGAATAAAAACACTTCTACGGACCTTCCGCTGACGTTGGGTGAATCGCAACCGTGTCGTCGAGATCCTTCTTCGTAGCTTTTACACGTCGCGCCAATTAATCAATTTGTTGACATTAAAAACGATAATTAACTCACCTCCCATCTTAACAGCAACGCCGAAGCCCTGCATGATCTCATCGCTACCCAAGCCGATGATATGCACGCCAACTACCTTCTCTTCAGGACCAACGACAATGAGCTTATGCACGGACGGCTCTTTGTGCTCTTCGTCGATCATGCTGAAGTAAAGTGCTCTGAAGCTCGACTTGTCTACACAATACATCAGCATCAGCGTAAACACGTTCGATGATTTTACGCACAAATCTTGACAGCATCGCCGTACTTCTCGCGAGCCTCTGGCTCCGTCAAGCCGACAGTTCCAATCGGAGGGTGACTGTTGTAAATCGTCAGAATATATGCTCACTTAATTTAACGAACAACTTACGAGAACACGACAGTCGGGATATTCTCGTAGACGAGTTTGTCATCTTTGAGGTTGGGAGGGCCAAACAGACGGTTCGATAAACGACGACCAGCAGCAATCGCGACAGGAGTCAGCAAGAACTTCCCTTGGCAATCGCCGATAGCGTAAACATTGGGAACATTCGTGTTCTGATAAGCGTCGACGGTGATGTCTCCTTTCTTGTTTACGTCAACGCCGATCTTTTCCAGTCCGATGTCTTTCGTCAATGAGTGACGGCCGATCGCCCAGAGAAGAGTGTCGACCTCGAACTTCTCGCCCTGATCTGTGTGTACGGTGAGCGTTTGGCCTTTCGTGCCTTCGACCTTCACGACCTTCGACTTTTTGTGAACGTGCACGCCGGTCTTCTCCATCCAAGGCGTCAGTGTGTCCTGCAGCACCGGGTCAAAAGTGCGCAATACTTTCTCATGACGAATGACCAGGTGCGTCTCGCTCCCGAGCGTATGCAGGACACCAGCGAGTTCGACCGCAATGTAACCAGCACCCACGACAGCGACACGCTTCGGTTGCTTCTCAAGCTCGAAGAATCCATCCGAGCTGATTCCAAGACTCGCTCCGGGGATGTCCTCATCGCTTGGAATACTGGGTTCTCCACCAACCGCGACGCAAACGTGCTTCGCTTTCAAGGTGTACGTGCCGTTCGAGTTCGTGATCTCCACGGTGCTGGGCGACGTGAGGCGCGCAAGACCGGAGTGTTGCTCGACGTTATCTTTGACGAGATTATGGTCGTAGATACCGTTCAGCCTACGAATGTACGCGTCGCGCTGTTTCTTGAATTCGGTCCAGTTGAACTCGGGGTCGCCGACGCCAGTGCCTTCGAATTTGTAATTCGCCGCTTGACGCAGTTTGTCGGCGATGTCAGCAGCGTGCCACATGATCTACAGATATCCGTTAGAAGGGTGACGAATATTCTGAGGCTACACGCGCACCTTCTTGGGCACGCATCCTGGGTGACGGATTAGAGCGCATTAAGATTTTGCAGACCTTGAAGCACTCACCGACGTTAACACATGTGCCACCCAAATGGTCTGTCTTCTCAATGATTGCAACCTTCTTCCCGTAGCTTGCCGCTCGTCGCTACTTGAATAAGTATATGCTCGACAGGCGTGCCACTTAAAATGATCAACGTACCGCTGCACCGAATCCTCCACTTCCTCCTCCAATGACCACGAAGTCGTACTCATCGTGCGCTGGCTTTATAACGGGTGGCATGTCTCTCGGTGCGCTAGATGCTATGGTCCTGTATGTCTGGTGGAAGTGGGTGTAGGAGGGAAAGAGAGGATGAGAAACCCGACCGCGATGTCATTACGATAACTCACGTGTTGCAGGCGTCTGAACGCGATCGTGCTCGAGCTCTGGCGTGATACGTTCCCGCCTGCGTTCAGCCCGAGCCTTACTAACGAGAGCGACGACGCCAGTTTGATGGAATCGATCTGCTCTTATACGTTATACAGTCAGTGACAATGCGGGTTAAATGTAGGTAACTAAAGGCAAATCATGCTTACACGGTCTCCAGTGGATGACCGTCGTCGCTTTCAAAGCGTCCGGTCAACGTCTCCCGTGACTTCTGAATTGATTAGAAACGAATGAGAACTGAAGACATGTCTTCGAGATTGGCTTCGATTTGAAGGTAAAGGAACAAAGAATGTTTTCCCGAAGGACGTCGACGGCATTCGTGGACAACGACTGTGGCTGTGACTTCAACTTGTCGTCGTTGTCGACTTACTTGTAACCTCAACCGTGACAACTCGAACCCCGCACGGGACACGATCTTCAGCAAGAAATCGATCACTAATGCATACTAATGCTCGTCACGTCCATTTACTACATAGAGAAATGCCAGGGATCGTCGCTCAACAAACGCCAACGTACAAACATCGCATGCGTGCTCAGCTGTTCTGCAGATCTGCCTTACATGTATGGCGGAATCACGGTCATCCACATCATGATGCTGACTAGAGACATCTACACCCTAGGTTTCTGCCTGCCTAAAAGAAGTACAATCGCGGAGATCAGGAAGATCACAGCACTCGTGCAGATATTCCAACTTTATAGCCGCACGACTCAGGCTTGCGAGAGGAAATTCTCGTAAGTGAAGTTCGCCGCATGGTTGGGGCGCGGGTAGCACCAGTGCTCGCAACAAGTGACCTAGGTTTGGCTCCCTGTCATGGTTAGACTTGGTTCATGGCCGTAGAATTCATCTTTACGGTCGAAATGTTAATCCTGACGGTGAAGGGCCTCAAAAAGGGGACAACCTACTTCAAGCAGTGAACCTTTCATCGAGCCGTGTTCATTGGTAGGCGCTTTGTTCGGGACGACTGTTGGCTCTATCACTGGACTCTATCTCTTCGTCCCACCGTCTCGTCGCCGCTTCCGAGGATGGCATCTTTTCTTGTTTATGATTTGTGTTCGAAGTCCGTATGGTGTGTCTCCGCCAACATCATTCGTCTATTGGACTCACGATTTGCGATTTACTTAGTATTAAAGCTAAACGTACGCTAGGATAAGTGGTACCGTGCACGAGCTCGATCTGACGAGTCGAGTCTGCATGTGTCTCGTTAGGCATTAGGATCTCGGTACAGACATCAAAGGCTCGAAGAAGTTTCAAGTCTTCGTAAAGAACCCGGAAGGGGAGGAGGAGGAAACCTTTCAGGCACTTGCGGTTGGCTCAGAGCATGGACAATCGTCTGAATGGCACTCCAAAGTTAATCGGTCAGTGTCCAACGTTGGCGTATGATCTGTTTGATGCCTTTTTCGAAAGCCATTTACACTCGAAAATATTATTCTCGAGACGCTTTTCATCCTCAAAAAGTCCTTTTGGAAGAAATCGTTAGTCGACACATTCAAAGTCGCAGTTGAAGCTCTAATCGAGCATTGCCGTCAGAGATTGATAACATCTGACGAAGGAAGCGTTGAGCGCTGAGCTGATATTTCTGTTGTTTCCGCACGCCTATTCAGCAATGCCTTTAGTCGAGTATGAGGGAAAGAGGAACAGTCCATGTAAGCGACGCCTCATTGTGACTTTGCATGACAATAATTCGGCGCGATGCGATTTGAATGCAAAACTTTCGTTTGTTTAAGAGATATTAAGGCAGCGATCTATGGCATCAAACGTCATCCGAAACGAACTGAAATGATTCTTCGCTAGCGGATGCTTCGTACGTGTCGGCACTCAAAAGCCATTAGCACCCATCAAGGCGTAGTTGGAGAGTGACTTCTGGTATCCATGTCCTTTTGACTCAAAGGTGCCCCGAGGCTCGTGAAGACAGCGATTGCATTCTCGAAGACAAAACTTCAATTGCGCCAATTCCTAATAAAGCGAGGTCAAGCTGCTCTTATGAATTCACGCAGCATCTGACTGTGTTCCGATTCGCCAGCATACACGGTGAACTCTGAAATATCTACGGACTTCTTTCTGGAAAGGATGCCGCTGCATTTTTGGACAACGCAAGAATCGAGGACCATTTTCGCATTTGGATACTGGATCCTCTCCAAAGCATTCGCATGGTAGAATAGTCGTTGAATCCGCCATTATTATAAATTTCTGGGCCAATCCACTCACTTATGATATAAAATGGCCTACCCAACGTACTCGTCATAGTTGTTGTAAAATGATGTTTGTCACGACAATCGAGCTATTAAGCCTATCATTGTGGATGACTGAACCGAGCATCTTTTAGAAGTCATAGTACGTATACGCTGTTATTCACAAAGCTCGGTGCTCGTTCTCTATCTTGTTCATACATCTCAAATATTACTGAGAGTAATAAGTCAATCGTCCTCCGAGTCTCCTCCTGAGCCCTCACTAACCTAGCCTCGCATCCATACTGCACTGATAGGCGTTAATTTGAACGGTCGAACGTGATGTGTCTGGTGTCTGAATTCGGAGCGAGCTCAAAAAGCTTCACGGGACATGAGTATTCCTGCAAAACGAATGTTCGACGAATATTGTTGGCGCGGAAAGTCGAGTTGGTATCCCCATGTCTGAAAAGATCGTTAGAAATCAAGTGACATTCTTTACAATCCTGATGAACTGTAGGGGTTTGATGAAGAATGAGGTCGTCAATCATCTCTTCCCATTGGCAGCCAATTCTACGATGCCAGCCGCGGACCAGTATATCAGTTTGCGCATTTGGAAACACGTATAGGTCTACTCCTTCGCGCCAAAGAGGCATGACCGGCGAGCGGATGGGACTTTCACTTTCCGTAATATCAAGGAGAAGGAATTTCTCTCGTTCTGACGGGGTCGAAATGGCGATACGTTGGCCACAAAGGGAGATTGCAACCGGTCCAATATCACTGACTTCTTGTGTAGGCAACGAGATGAATTCCCATTTGTCTTTGCGTTCAAAAGCAATGTAGAGCATTGCACGCGAAGAGCAAGTCGAGAGATAGCCACCGAAACGGAAGAAACCCTTCTTGACTAAAACTCTAGGGTTGAATGGCTTTGATATGATCCCTAATAAATCCTCCTTGTGATTATTTGTCCGCACGAGATCTTTTGCGGACAATTCATCGATATCCCAAGAATCAATACCACGTGTCGATCGGAGGTAGATACGAGATGCATTGTCGTTGAAGTAGAAACCATCCGCCTGCCAGAGGTCACGGTGCAGATACGTGGGGCTTATTGGGATTTTATCCGAGACGTGTGGTTCTGATTCTGTCCTTGAAATGGTGACGGTGATACCTGATTCCACATTCCAAGCCCGGACGTTGATGCATGCATCGGTGCTCATAGATGCACCGAAGATAATTGAACCGTCCGGTGAAAATGCAAGTAAGATGGGTTTGCTTGAGAGACCTGTGAGTGCCCGAAAGTGGTTCCCATTCGACGCGTCCCAAAGGTGTACTTCGCCGAATGTGTCCCCCGTTGCCAGCCAGGCACCATTAACAGAAAAAGCCATTGACGAAACTTGAAGGTCGGCCTGGATCAATGCAGGGTCGGGGGATTGCGCACTTGTTGTCGAATGAGGCGCCGGCATCTGTGCCAGTGGTTCGCCGCCAGAAAGCTCCAGACTGTCTGTCACTCGTGCATTGTCGAGCCTCAGGACTGCCAAAGGTGCAGAGGCCCACGTGTGTGCATCCCAGATGCATATACTTCCGTCCGCACTTGCAGATCCCATGCGCGATCCATCCGGCATAAATACAAGCAAAACGATTTTACTGAGGTGGCCAGTAAGTTTATGAAGTTCCCCATCGGAGGACTGTGACGCATTCCAGACACGAACAATGCAGTCGGCACCCCCCGTTACAAACTGAGTACCATCGGGAGAAAATGCCATCGAGCAAACTGGCGGAGGTTGGAGTGCTGGGCCCCCTTCACGGCCAAAATCTTCAGCATACTCGACCGTTGGAAATGGCCGGATTTCCCACCGACGTATGTAGTGCCCTTCATTATTGCGGACTGAATTAAAATATAAGATGGTTTGTAATTGGGCAATTGTTTGTCCGCACCTGAAGCAACTTGAATAAGTTCCTCGTTTGGACAACTCATTAAAGCCGTGCACTGCACGTCCATCACTGGAGAAGTTATCGTTGATGATTCGACCGAATCCCTTGCGAAGTTCTTAACACGTAACACGTCCGTATCTACGGAAGCGACGAAACTCCTTCGAATCTCCATGGCATCGATACGACGATTATGACTGTGTGCGAGTTTGGGGGGATGAAGAAGTGAATTGGTGATGTGAACGGCGTAGCTCTCATCCACAAATGCGATCTGGTCCAATTTGGTATCTGGATAAACTGATAGCATCGTGATGGCAGTTGTATGCTGGTAAGATGATTCGAGTTCGCCTTCAAACTTCACATTGTAGATTCTGATTGTCTTGTCTTCGCATCCGACAATAACTCGTTCGCCGTCTGGAAGGAATTCAACACATGATACTGAAACTAGAGGCGCGTCATAGGCGCCAGAGAGGCGAACATAGACAGGCCGCCAGCGAGGCGCAGACACAACATCGTCACATATCTTGATCCCATCACGTGTAGCAGCTGCCAACGACACTGGCATTGCAGGATTGAAGTCGGAACTGAGAGTTTCCAGCTTGGGACCAAAGGAAAAGCTGTTCACGGGCACTCCGCAATCCATGGACTTGATTGTTTTCTCTCGTACGTCCACAACGGAAATAAGGGAAGAACCACCGTCAGAGATGGCGGCAATGTATGCATTGTCAGGAGAAATGCGAAGGTCCTTAACGCTCTTGGGTCGAAGCTCGACTTCGGAGTCGATACTGGTAGGCCCCTGGACGCGTGGATTATCCAGATCGTTGTAGTATTCTCGAAATTCTTGCAATAGAAGATTATTTGCAAGCGAGTCGTCTTCCTTCACGTACACGTCGTACACATTTGTGACACTCCCAGTTGTGGGATCCAAGACAAATACACAGCCATCATGTGTGCCTGCGACGAGGAGGTGCCTATCCTGTGTATACCTAATACAGGTCACTGTCGTAGGATATTTCGGAGTATTAGAGTCAACGAGGCTGAGAACTGGCAAGAGCGGGGGCCACTTGGCGGATAAGCCTCGAATAACTCGAATCGACGAGTGAGATAAGGTTTCTGAGTCGTACGCGCGACGAAGTGCAGAATGACTGGGAACAAGGGCCATTGCGGTGCGATATATCTGCTGAGCATCGAGTGAAATAAGCAGTCTGTTGTTGCCTATGAACCGGTACGCTTCATAGAGAAACTCGGAAAACAACGGTCTGCAACAATTTTTGACCTGGTATTGAAGGTCATAAAAATTGGCATACAAAAAGCGCAGAGTCAGGTTAGAATCGACTTACAGACCACTCGTAAACCTTCTTCAAGTCCTTTTCTGCATCTTCAACCATCCCTAGATAACTTGTCGCTTCCAACCAATATAGCAAGTATTCCTTGATGAACTTCTCTAGTTTCTTCTCCACGTTTATCTTCTGTGCACGCTGGAGAAATTTCACCCAAGATAAATGTGCGATGCGGAAATCCGGAGGAAATGGAGTAGTTATAATTTCCTCAGGCGGCGTCCTCGCATCTGGCACTAACCCATTGCGTGACAAGTGTCTCATCATAGTGTCCAAGCAGCGAAGGAACATGCGCCCATTCATGTCGGTGTTAGTTTTGTCAACAAGGAAAAATGCTTCCTTGCCTTGAGCATGGCGTTTTGAATCAACGATGAAATCAGGAAATGACTTGTGGAAGAAACGAAGCGACTCTGTCGTGGAATTGGCGTCGGGAATCAGCATGACGGAGTGCAGGTGACACAGACTCCGTTTGAAGACATTTTTGTCGATTTTGATGAAACGGCAGAGGTGATAGTTGGGCAAAGGATTCGGTAGCAGAACAACTGTTTCCAGGATATTCCGTGTTGCCTCTTCTGCTGTCACTGCGTCAGCGTGCTGGGTTTTTTGGCGCGCATTTTGGAGAATGAGTGAATAGAGCCCTTCGAGCTTTGTTGAGTGGTGCCAGTAAACGCGATTCTCCTTGAGAGATTGTAGTCGTGCCAGGGGATCGCGAATTTCATCATCGAAGATGTAGCGAATGAGTGTCGTGGCGTAGATGAACAATATGCCACAGTCTTCGAGAAGCCAATCGAAATCGCTTTTGGTTGGCCAGCTACTCGGGATAAAATCAGGCGACTGTAAGCAGAATGGTGGTAACTGATCGCGCATGAAGTTGTTGCGGAGGAACTTCTCTATATCGAGCTTGGAAATGTCGTCCGGGAGGTCTTGCAAAGCTTCTGTCTCGAAATTTCCCGTGTTCATCAAGAAGAAATCTTGAACTGATGGTTCCGGTCGACCTGTTATGAGGACAAGAACGCGACGCTTTGTCTTCAAGCGCAGCAAGGTGCCCAGTAGCTCACTTATTCCTTCCTTGGACCGACATTCGTCAATAGCATCTAGTACAACGAGGATTGTCTTGTCCGGGAACTTGAGCTCAGCGTCTTCAAGTGGACCATGAATGAGTAATCGGAATTGATCCGAAGGGGGTTTGGAACCTGCATCCGGATTTCGATCGAGGGCGCGAACGAGGGCAGACAAATATCCGGGGACAGAAATGCAGAGTTGATACGAAATCGTTGGAAAAACACTTTGGGGGTCGTGTAAAGGCCAATCAGAGATTTTTTCGGGGTTGTGATTGAAAAAAAAACTGGCGCCGAGGATTTGTTCACGTGCGGCCCATTGAGAAATGGAATACGCAATAGCTGATTTCCCAATACCAGCAATTCCGTTAAGCCAGAAGATATGAGGTTTATCCAATCCATCGAAGTTGAAGTCGGTGACCCAAGACTTAATCCTCTGTAAGATCTCGACGCGCGTGCCCTCAAGGCATCCCGTCACCCCTCTTTCCTTGTTGAAGGCTGAATTGAATGCAGCCCTGTTGTCGCGAACGAGAAGTTCGATTTTCATTGCCTGTACGCCACACATTCAACGTAAGAGTCGGAATGATTAGCAATTGTCGAACGGACCTGTCGTCTTTCCTCAATAAGCCGAAGAGACGAACGTATCACAGCGACATTAGTGACCTTGGATTTGAGATTAGCTAGCATGATAAACAAACATTATGGTGCTTACAATGAAGTTAGCCACCTCTCGATCTATTTCTGCGGATAACTCTTGCAAATCTTTTTCGTTAATGGAGGCCTCCAAAAAGCGTCTAACTTTCTTCCAATTGTCATCGGGAGCGAATCTCCGACTCCAGATCTCAAATCTCTCGTCAAGTCGTCTGCAACTGAAGTGAGATTGACAGAAAAACGGATACGTCAAATAGGCGCACTTTCGAAATGCTCGAATATCCTCCGAGAAATTAGGATCCAAAGTTTCCTGTTCTAATAATCTTGCTTCCTCCAGAGAAGATAGGATTTTCTCGAAGTACATCTTAAGGGACTCCAAAGTCTCATTGTTCGAGTGCACTGTCTTTTGAATCCGTCAGACAATCAAAGTCATACATAATAACAGCGTCGCCCGACGAACCTCAATATTGTCAAAAACATCAACCAGTAGACGAATGCCGACCCCTACTCCAGGAACGTGAACATCGTCCAAGGCCGTCGCCACTTTATGTAGGAGACCCGTCAAAGTGGCCTTCACAAATCGTCGGGTTTCCCGCTGTTCGGTTTGTGGGTTCGAAGACGAGGTTGGGGTTGGGTGTTCCTCCGTCAGTACCAGTTGAGGTATTGGTGTCACTGGTGAAACGGCGGCAATAGGAGAAGCGCGCTGGGCAGCCTTCCTTCGCCCCAAAACAAAAGACTTCAGAGGAATCTTCATACAGTGTAATAGTCGTTCAAGTATAGTCGCGATGTGAAGGTAAAAGGAGTAGGGCCTGGGGCGAAGCTGACTCGGACGCTGACAGGCTCAAACACTGAGTACTGAGTCCCATGCGCATGTAAGGCGGATGCTTCGCTTGCTGTGCATCGTGATATCATGATGAAACTTTGAAAGTAACACCTGGCAGGAGAAGGCAGGAGGAGAAGGAGGTGGGAGACGAAAAGGTCACCGATCAGAGATGCCCACATTTGCTGACTAATAAACACCAGGCAAATGCCGAGCGGTTCGATGCTTTTCATTCCACAGCTTCTCGCAAATGCACGTTCAACGAATATTCAACGTTGCACACAAAGGTATTTCCAGCTTCGTTCAATTACAGTAACAATGTCTATTTGTTTTCTTCAAAGCCTTCCAAAGTTAAGCATCCTTCATACCCCATGCACTCATATCCGTAAAAACCACCAACTGCGAATACACCTATCGAATCACCAAGTTCAATATTGCCTCAAAGTTCGGTGAACTCTTTCGAAGCGAGGCGCGAGGAGAATCGTACGGGGGCGATGTTGGATGTTGGGATTCTAAATATGATCCAGCTTAGTGCCTCTCCGGCGTTGTTTTTTTTGACGCGATTCAATGATACCACATCGTCATGGTCTTCCCTGGCATTTTCTCGTGCTTCACCTGATCCTTCGTCAGCCCCGTTGTATTTACTGGAAATTTACATACCAATTTCTTCTCCCCTTTCATGCAAGCCAGAAAGTATCGCCACTTCAAAATAACTCCAATCGTTGCCTCGAGTTTCAAAGTCAGAATAGCTTTGATGGTGACAGACTGCTGACAATTGCAGAGCTGCAAGTCCTTCAATAGTTTCGCGAGTGAGGGGTTCTGATTCAAACCACATGCGCTTGATTGGCTTTCCAGGGCCAATTCGTTTAGCAGCAATATATTTCGATGTGCGGGTTTTGCTCAACGGCACGAGTACTTGAGACCGATTCGTGATACTTCGGATGATTTCCAAAGCAAATCCAGGTCTGTCCTCAAGACAAGATAAGTGACATTAGAAATTGGATACCGCTTCGTGCGGAGTAGCCGTACCTATCGAAGAAAGACATAACTTCGGTTCCAATGATAAGAGACGATACGTGCTCGAACGCGGCCCAAGTTATAGCTTTTGCGCATGCTTCTCATATCAAAGAAGCTCTATATGGACTTTAGGAGGAACTTGAAGAACTCCTAAATAAAGGTTTGTGGTACGAAAGTGGGTCAAAGATATCGGATATGTGAGACTCAACGAACCTCATGATCAACAACATCAGATCAAGGGAGGACAAAATGTGGGTGTCAGATCACCTTTCGAGATCTGAAGAAGCCGCGCGAGAGCATCAACGGACGCTAATCGATTTATTCGTGTACCATCTGACTTGAACAGGACGAGAGGAACTATTGGATTTTCCAGGATAGTCAGAGCAAGCGAGCGCAAGTAAACTTACAAGTGATCTACAAGCGGGAAATCTTGCCCCCACCAGTTGCGGGCACGCCAGCACAATGTCGCCTCAGGCTTCTGAAAAAAAAACATTCGCCCCTCAATAAATCTCGTCTCGTAAGTTGGCACGTTCGTGTTCTTTTCATCTCGACATATGGATCGATGAGCGCTGGCTCAAGGCAGCAGGAAACCCCCCTTCGGTGACTGGCCCTGATCAAATTATCACAGCACGATGTGATTTAGAATGCATCTCGAACCTTGAGTCGAGAATGATGTGGGCTGTGATCAAAACCTTCCAACTTGAGTTTGAGCACGAAGCTGGGAACGACTCCTCCGATCCCTCCAATTTCTTCGACGAGTCTTCTCGTCGTCATCGTTATATAAGGGTTTCAAGCTCAACTTGTCTTCATCGACTCGAACGTTCAAAGGCATCCGGGGTGGATAGGGTGACTTGAGCGCGCGCTGGCGAATTGACAAGTCGACGTACAATGACGCGAGGAGCCGGTTGGCAGAGCAGGTGACTTCGATAAGAAAAATGGCATGGATGGACTGCGTGCGCTTCTCAATGCGCTTGTAGTGTACATGTCTCTCCTTTTAATTAATATCCAGCACGCTCCGCGATCCCATTCCACGACTTTCGGAGATGAGCTTGCTTGTCAAGTAGTTTATTCGTCGTGTGCACTGGTCCACTGGACGACTCTACGATGGTTGGAAAGGAGGAGGTGTGCAGGAAGTTCCGTCATGTGTTGAGCGCAGGAAGAAAAGCCCGTCTGATACGTAGCCACCAAGCCAAATTGGCGTGCACGTCCGACGACTTTGGTCCAAGAGGAGGGTGAATGGAGAGGGGAGTCGCAGCGCTGGCCGTCATCAATCTGACGCGTTGTAGGGCTGCGCTGGGACGTTTCTACTGAGGAGGGGCGGGACAGAGGGATCGTCCGGAAGGGATCAGCGCGCTTCGTGTCCCCTCTTAGTACATTTGGTGTTGTGGAACCTTTCGCTGGATTTCATGTATACATCTGGGTCCGATTCCTTCCAAATGAATTCGTGGTGCTTCCCAACCCGAACGCGACAGTGGAGAATCGAGGATCGTTCTTCTGTACGATGGCTCCGGGCGAAAAGAGCTGTCGTAAAGGGCTCTTGCAAGAATATGACGAGCTTGACGAGAGGTTCCATACTGCGAGGCTTATTTAGCTTCCATAAACTTCCGCGCGACGAGAAATGTGTTTCCCCTGTCATGAATTGAGATTGTCAGCGGATTCCTTCACAATAAGAAGAGTATCATACAAACCATAACGCCTCCATGCCCATGCTCAAGCATCGCCGTTTCTTCGCGACGTTCTGGTAAGTGCCCTGCGAGCAATTTTAATTGAATCTTCGATCACGACCATGACGACAATCGGAGAATTGCGTCGACGTGATCGTGGTCCAAGAAACGATGGTCCGGCAGCTAAAGAAGGTGCTTTCTTCTGAAATTCCTGATGCCGGTCGACCGGGGTGGGCAGTTGGGTCCGATGGCATAGCAGTCGAGCAGCTGCAGATGCGAGGTTGAAAAGGCGTGTAGGTCGTGGTAGCTGTTGGCTTTATGCAACCGGCGAGTGACCCTGGGGTGTCTGAGACTCTCTTCGATGGCTTGCATCCTAACGCGAGAATGGTGGATCGGGTGTAATGACCAGGAAAAACGTCGAAATTCTGAGCGTGAGGATAGTAGTTTTCGAGATTTTTTTCAAAGCGACATCGATGTAAGCTGAGCGAACTCACTCCGGTGACAGAAAACAATTCTTACCAAAACACATCCAAAGCGACCGGGAAAGAGTGGTCCGTGCGCGCAGCATCTTGGAAAGGCCTGTGACTGAATTCGAAGACGACGACAACCTACCTCCTTCCACGCACGACGCGTCGACGATGCAAAACCTGGGAGAATGGAGATTTCAGGACGCATGGATGAATTCGAAGACGACGTATTCCTTCTACCAGTGTAGTGCGTGTGCACAACACTGATCAAGCCCGACCGAGGACTGACAGTTGTTCCCTCGCCGATATAGGTTTTCCACACAACGGACATGGTCACATACGGGGCGCTTCTTGCTGTATGGCAAGAATGTGAAGCTCCTTACATCGTTCTACGAAGAAGAAGGTAAGACAATTATGACTTTTTCGTCGTCGCCCGTCGATTCCATCTCATCTGCAAAAGAAGGGTTTCGCCACGACGGAAGCAATTTGGAAACAAATAGCCTCGAAGCACCCGCCGCAGATCGCACTGTTGATCTTTGGATGACGGCGGTCGAGATGATCTTAACAAGCAGCCTAAATTTCTCTGCAGCCATCGTTGCGTGGGCACCGGTATGCAGCAAACGGGACTCCTTCCTTTCTGTTCATCAATGTCAAGGCCCTCAAATCAGCCCAACAATGCCGCTAATCGACCATACCCGCGCAATCCATTCCGCCTTGTCTCTTCACTTCTCACCGACATCTATTCGCGCGGAGTGGCATTTCGATCATATTTATGTGAGATGACTCAATAAGCTGGCCTCAGAGGTGATATAAAGGCGATTCAGGAGGTGCCTGCGTAGTTGAGGAGTTGGTTCGACGTCGCTGTCGGAATATCACTATGAACATCATCAGCGAAAACCTCGGCACCGCTTTTATGGGCAGCTTGCTTACGGCCGTGTATGTTATCTTTCTGTCTTTCATCTTCGTATTGCTGATCAAACGTCTCCATCAGCCTCTTCGGTATAACATGTATGCAAGCGCTTTCGTACGCACATTATTGTCGATCAGACAATTCATTTTTACTTGCCACGGTTCGTTGCTGAAGTCGCCTTCTTCAATTTGTATGAATTTCTGATGGCTTCGCAGGTCCTTTTCCTTATGTGCGCGAACTCGACGTGTGACCGGTATCAAAACTCATTTCTATGTCAGAATATTGGACCTTGTGCATACAGGATTTGTTGCCCACTTGGTGTACACGTAGGTGTTTTTCGCAATGTATTGTATTCTGGAAAATCTGATAAGTATGTAGGTTTGTCGTTACGGACTTCGACGACATACTGAAGCTTGAAGTGCTACCGTGGTACGTATTCTTACTGCAAATTCTTTGAATTCTTATCTGAATCTGGATTGAAGGTCGTTACCGGTACGATAAGCTGGTCTTCTTAGTCTGATTGGCTCATTTAATGTTGATGGTTTTAGTCTTCGGTTCTTCTCCATGTGAGTCCAACGTTCTAGTATCAACGATTCTGGCTTAATTGCCTTAAAAACAGCTCCTAAGTGACACTATTATTCGAACGTACGTTTGCTTCTCTCTTCGCATTCTCATACCGATTGACAGCTCTTTACATAGATTCTTTATTCGCAGAATATGGTTCCGTGAGCTTCACGCCTGATCTAATGCTTGTCTATCTCGACTCATTAAATCACAGTGAGCAAGCGAAACTACGTGGTTACTGGATTCTTAGTGAGCGATATATTGGTCGCCTATGTACACCGCGACTGATTACATCCGAAGGGCATTCTCTTGCTATCCTCCTTCGGTAAGTTGATACGCTTTACCTTTCAGCAAGAAGGACTGAAACTTCTTTTCGTGAAGCTTTTGTAATATGTAAGTTTCTTCGGCTTTGATTTACCTGAGCTTTCTAAACTTGCTCGGTTTTTGCGCACAGTGTTGGAGGTCAGAAGGTAAACCGCCATCGTTAACGGTCTTTGCATTTGCTCACTGACTTCAAAAGCTTTGGCTTGCATAATGTACTGAAACTATCGACAATTCGGGTAAGTGAACCGGGAGCCATATATTCTTCCCTTAACTCACACCTCTTTCTTTAGTGGGAGGTGTACACAAGTCTCTCCTTCACGATGTCAACAGACCTTTTCATCACCGTTGCAATGTGCTTCTACCTCTTCCGGTCCCGTAATGGCCACAAAGCGTACGTTTAGTGCATGACCCAATACCTTCTTCTCGACTGATTGATACCAACTGATCAATTGCACGTAGGACAAACTCCGTATTGAATACATTGTGCATATACACGATCAATACTGGGTTGTTGACAACGTGAGCGTTCTGATTCTAATGCGACGCCGTTTCTATCGTATTCAACACTTTTCGCAGGCTTTGGAGCCTTGGCTGTCTTGTTGCTGTATGGCAGACCTATATTGATGATATGATATTTACTGAATTTGCGGACAGTACGCTTGCAAACCCGAGTCGTTCTTTTTCCTGGCGTTCTACTTGCCAGAGTCCAAATGTACGTCTTCCGTACCTGCTCATTAATGCGCAGTGTTTGACGCATTTCATCAGTCTACACCAACGCTTTCCTCGCATCGTAAGTGCTACGTCATCCACTCTCCAAGAAACAGACCCTCATTTCTTTTCGTCCCTTTTCTTCTTGTCCGAAGGCTCAACGCTCGTCACACGCTTCGGGAGAAAGCCAGAGCCAGCGACTACATTTCGCAGGACGGCTTGCGACTGGGCTCTGTGAATCAACGTATCCATATGTCAGGCGGTGACAGCAACAGGAACTCAGAGCTTGAAGTAAGTAATTTCTCCTTCGTTAGTTGGGAGGTCCTCGCCACACTGTTCCTAACCCAATGCGGTGTAGGACACGAAGGCCGTACAAATCAATGTTGTAACGGAAATACAAAGCTCGGACGACCCGTTCAGACGCGATGCCAAACAGGTTTGTTGGATCATCCCCATTTTAACGAGCTCGTTCAAAACCTTTTGAAAGGAGTATGACGAAGAAGCGCAATATAATATCTGACCTCGTCACGAGGATGGTAACGAACTTAATAATAGTGCTTCTGGTGTTGAACAGATTCTTCCTTGCGATAAACTCGAGCATTCGTGCTTCAGTATGGGCCATGTAGCGTGAAAGAATCGCAACTCATTCAACCGAAATTGCGGCTGCGACTCGAAACGACTTGCGACATCCAATCGACTCTCAAAAGATCACTTCAACCTTTGGGCAAAAGACCTGAAAGCGGAAGAAAGTTTAAATGAGGTGAAAATCTGATGTCAGCCACAGAATCGTCGCGACATTTCCCAAGAAAGCTATAGATGGTGCAATATCATCGAAGCCAGTGGTGCGTATCAAACTTCGAAGTAATTCTTATGAGACTCTTGATGCTGATCATGATCTGAGGATCGACTTGGGCGGCGCTAGAGATAGATCCGGTGCTCGTTCTGCATATGTGAGCAATCTCATCCTTTCGTTCACGTCGACAATGTAATTGAATTAAAACTTTCGTTTTGATATCCTGAGGTAGCCGCTCTCTCTCTGTCGGCTTTTCGTTGGCATTTACGCCGAAAAGCGTAAGATTTAAGGACTTCCGAAGAACTTGGGGGCTCACAGCGTTGATTTTCGAACTCAAGAACGCAAGCTGCATCTGAGCTTATCATATGGGTTTGCTTCGATTTGCGATCGCAATGTGGTCCCAGTTCCTCTTACGATCATCGCTTTATTCTCATGAAGATGAGATAAACCCATGTGAGTTCATCTTGCTCAGTCAGGACAGAATTGAATGATTTATCTCTCTATTCATGCACGCCAGTGCACTGGGGGTACACTGAATGCCTGGACGTCGCCCACCTAGATCTCAGTCTGTCTTTTGCTGCATTCTTCACACCCTCGACCGCACCTGCTTTTAGCTTAGTTTTAAGGTACCTCGCCTGAGTCGCACGAATCACACTCTTTCCTTTCCCCTTTACCTAGGTCTCTTTCAATGGGCGCTTTAGACGAAAGTATTGGCGCCCTCTTCATCGGATGCCTCGTCACAACTACGTACGTACTATCATCAGTGAAGAACTCAGAATGAAATCGAATCATGCTAATAAATCTTTCAGTCTCTTTGGGGTGACATGCACCCAGACATCGTCTTATCTTCGTAACCATGGTTTGGATAGTGGACCACTTGTTGGGACGGTACGTGTCTGATCCTAATCGACAACTTCATTCTCCTCCAATTATATGTGCATTAGGTTGTACTACTCATGTGCGTATTGCTGAGTCGTCTGTGAGCGAGCTCGCAATGTCGTTACGAACGTTTTGCCATTCGACAGGGTCTTGGATACCTTGCACACGGTCTTGATCTCGAAGATGCTCTATGCGTGAGTCTATTTTACCTTCGTGGTATGTTCTCTGAAGGTCTGTCCTGATAGCTTTGTCGTCACAAATTTTGGAATCGCCGCCGACTTGACAATCATCCCGTGGTGAGTAGACTTTGACCAAATGCCTGCACTTGATATATTTACACCTTTATAGGACACTTAGCGTGAGTCTTTGATGCACTCAATAATGCTCAATCGACACTCAGGTACTGCCTTTGTAGTCTTCTTTGGTCGTCCACGTAAGTTTACCTCTTAGACTTCGCGATGCCATTTATTGAGATCGATGTGCAAAATTAGATTGTGAGCGACTCTGTGGTCCGCATGTGAGTAAAGCACTCTTTATTTTAACTAGCCTTGTGCTTATGGAGACGAAATCCTCTTGATGACCTTAGTTTTTTCATCCGTCGAGTGTGGCTCTGTAAGCCGGGCGCACCCTGAAGTAGAATCATCGAATAACAAAATCATAGTGAGCAAACAAAACACATCCGTCGTAGGGATTCTTGTAAGGATCTTTCATGCATTCCGTGCTGTCAACTAATGAACGAATCTCAGAGCGCACTGAATGCGTCGACAATAGGTACGTTCCACGATTGAAATTCAATACCGGAGGTCATTTACGAAATCGACTCGGAATAGGTTTTATACTATGTAGGTCGTCTTCGTTCTCGAGTACTAGTCAAAGATCATCGATCAACGTTTCTCTGTTGCATTTGTAGTCGTGACTATCAAGAGGTAAGTCGAGATAACAACTCCTTCAGTTCTTCGTGCTCAATTAACCCTCGCAGCTTCGAATTAAAATCAATAAGGCTGCTCTATACGATCCACGTTCGTCTCTCCTTCATACATACAAATACCTTTCCCTTCGCTCGTTGACGCCGATAATGTTGTCGACATATAGTGGGAGATTTGCACTGGGCTCGCACTCGTGATGGCGACAGACCTCTGCATCGCAGCCTCCCTCTGCGGATACCTCTATCATTCGCCCACTGGTGGAGACAAGGGGTACGTACTTCGAGTAGCAGCTTCGCTTCTCCTTTCCTTGACCATTCTGTGTTTACAGAACAAATTCCATAATAAACTCAATCTGCCTGTATACGATCAACACGGGTCTCCTCACTACGTTAGTCTCCCATTTGCTCTTTCTCTGATCTTTGCTCAATCCAAGTAGCATGTGTAGCTTGGGTTGCCTGCTAGCGGTGAGGAGTACTTCATGTCTTGTGTGACTGGAGAAACTGATACGATATGTAGTATATTCTGAGCCCCAACACGCTCATTTTCGTTGCCTTCTACCTTCCTTTATCAAAATGTAAGACAGCTTCGCATTGACTGTAGACGGAGTGGCTAAAAACTGCAAACTGCAAACAGTCTACGTCAATGCCTTCCTCGCATCGTACGTTCAACTCTCTCATGATTGAACTCCTCGTTCACGCCTCTCTTCTCCGTTGATTCGATAATCTGCAAAACAGCCTCAACGCACGGCAAAGACTGCGCGAAAAGTCCCAGATTACGCGTGCGATGTCCGCTAAAAGCCTGCGCCTCAACAACACGTCCGGGGCGACCTCATTGTCGACGGTCAACCACGGAGCCTCGCATATAAATCGCTATTCTGGACAGGAATTCTCAGAGGTGCGCACATACACTCCCGACCGCACGATAGCCGTTTGTCTGATGTGACCAGGTCTACTTCCAGAGCTCCTCGAGTATCAACGCCAAAGGCGGCTCAGAAATCGACGTGGAAAATTACCTGCCTCCCTTACCTTCGATCGTACGTATTTCCATGAAGCTCTCCGCCCACTCGTCCATCTAAATGCTCATCAACATTTAAATTTTGTAGAGAATCGGAGAAGCACTTTAGGGGGATGATTTACCTCCCTGTCCGAGGAAATTCCAAGTCCGAAGCCAGCCTTAAAAAGTGTGGCAGTTTGAAGCTTGGATAATTGGCACATTCGTTTGATATCGAAATTCTTGTAGATTTACCAGGGCTGGACTTGATTTGGAGGCTGAAGTTCCGTCGCATTTTTGTATATTAAGGTCCTTAACCTTCGTCGTGAGGGCGTCTACTTTGATGTGCGAGAGGCATCTCACCGGATTGCTGGGAGCGACAATACAACCCTGAGATGGGATTTATGATAGTGAGCACGAAGTTGCGGCGTACTGCAAGCGCTGAGAATTTGGGTGGATTTTTATCACAGACTGCTCTCACCGGGAGGTAGATGCGTTCGGTTGCACACTTCGCGGGCGCTAGAGTGCAACGACCTTCTCTCTGCTATAAATCAAAAGTCATTTTTCGTCTATTGTTAATTACTATCAGGAGGCATTATCGAGAACATACAGGAGATATACGACTTGAAGCACATAACAAGGTATAATACTTAGGAGTCCGTGTGATGCTAAACTGGTACATTGTAAAATTCAACATTCGACAGCAGAGTGATGCAATGAAAGGTTACATATGGGGAGGCCGTCAAGAGCCGCGCTTGAATCGCCTGAGAGATACGATGAAATCTATTCACCGGAGACATCGAGGTCGAATCTGGATAGGACAGATCGTCAGAAGTCTGCGTCGAAACGGATCGTGACGAAAAGAGCAGAAAGAATCAGAAGAAATAGGCAATGATGTTTGTGTCCGCATCTCCAAGGATCGGAACAGGTCTGAGAAAAGGTTCATCACACAGAAAAGCGGAGTAGAAGACTCGCAAAAGACGTTTGAGCAGAAAGCAGATACTCACAAAGTAAGAAAATCAGACCATTGCTGGCATCGGAGGCCTGGACGTCGGCGCCGGAACGAATTGCGAGCGAGAATTGCTACTTGCGTAGAACCATCTTTCGCCTTGGTAGCTTTGTGTACCCCAACTGTCGCTATCGTCCGATTGACCCGAAGTGGGAGATTCTTCGTCGCAATCTTCGACATAAATGCCAACTCCCGGTCCTTCTTCCGGATCGATCAGCACAGACACACCTGGTGAGGTGGTATCTTGCTGTCTTTCTTGGGAGAATTGCAACTGGCGAAGCGCCATGATCAGATCGTCAGCGAGCGGTGCGTCGTTTGGACGCTCTTCTCGCATGGACTCCCAACCCAATGGAGGCGAGCCTGGAGGGGAAATGAGAAAGTTCTTCTCAATGGCAGGGGGCCTGAGGTGATAAGGGGAGTATTTCCTGTCAAGCGGGTGCGCTGGAGACGAAGTTCCTGAAGAATTCGATGAAGTCGGAATTGGAGTGGGATCTGCGCGATAAACTCGTAGTTGAGTTTCAGGACTAAGAACGAAAGAAGGCGACCATCATCATCAGGCAACTGGTAACTGGGACATTTGACAGGAAGCTAACTCACCTTTCTGGGGTCGCTTCCACCGTGAACCCATCGCAACACAGCTTCGCATTCTCCGCATCGCATTCGGAATAATACACCAGAAGCACCCTCCGGAAAGACTTCAGCGGTGCCCAGGCATACAGTTTGCCGTAAGATTCGAAATGTTCGCGGAGAGCGTCTAAAACGACTGGATGAAAGAACGGCGAGGGTATGTTCGCGATGACGAGCGAGTTGGTGACCGGTGCGGGCGCGGCTATCGACGCTGGTGTCAACGCTGGGGTTTGTGGTATGGAGATCATGAGTTTGTGGTCGTCCATCGTTGTCGACGTCGTTCACGTCGTTGAAGGTCTTTTGTCGTCGTTGTCGTCGTGGACGGAGGTTAAGGACAACGGCTTCAACGTGACCACGCTCTTATATCTTTTCCTGCTCACGTAATCTGGACTGTCCTCGCCCTCACCGCCACACGCCGTTGCGCTGTCGCACCTTTCTGCGCTTCGTCCACCACCACCGAGCCCGAACTTATTTTCGCTGCGGTTCACCGCATTTCTGGCATTTTCAGTTCAATATCATGCCACATAATCGCAGTCCCGAGACCTTGCTGTGAGCCCAGTGACCACTTGACGAGGAGACGTCGGGGCCAAGCGTGCCCGTTGGCTACAACAAAATGACGAAGGAGGCCCGTGATCAATTAACTACCAGCTTCGAGGCACAGGTCGTGACTTCATACTCCTAGGACATCTTCCGCCACTTAGACGTACGTGTTCTAATTTTCTACAGCAGTGTATTGTGTGACTCACCCGGTGTTCCTTTCGTTTCAATCCAGAAGTATGAAATCCAGTCTCAAAAGAGATGGAGAACGCCGCTTCAGGATCGAACTCGCAAGATCCTGACAGATGCGTAGATTGGTGCAATACCTACATTCCAGACGCACACCTCTATGATGTTCGACACATGTCGTATCAAGATTGCTCTTGTCGACGTCTTCTTGAGGCACGGGCGCAGAAGTCTGCCACAAAATTTCCTGCTTTCTTAGCCAGTACTAGCTCCTCAGCACCAGTAGCTCTTCGGCCTCTGCGGTTTAAGTGGTAATTTTGATCGTCCTCACCGGTAGCGAATACGGTACGATATCGATCAAAGGTTCACATTTTTTTGGGTGGAAATGGGAACCTATGGGGCTCGTGCAACTCCTTTTCAATCGGAGCCCGTCGGCAAAGACTTTCTCTGCTTGTGACGCATGCCTGGGCTTTAAATCGAAATTTTGCAGTACGTCGCAGGGCGAGCCGATGGTGAACTTTCCGAGCTAAAATCGCAGGGCGCCTCTTCACCGGATTCACCGGGCGCTCGAATTGACGATCATCGCCACCGCTGCAGCATAAACTGCGAAGCACCCCAGTGGCTCTGTCTACGCGTTTGGCGGCGCGCCTCCTACTTCTAGCAATCCAGGGCGTCAAGAGCTGTTCCTTATGTCGCCTCTGTCTGCCGACTGCCTCGCCAAGGGATTGGGAAGACTCTGACTGCGGATCGCATGATCCCGAGTTCTTGAACTTGAGCTCATGCATGCCGCATGGGATGGCAACGATTAGCTGTGCACTCGAAACGGCGGAAAGCGGTGTATAGTTCTCTTTCATTTGCTTTGCTTTCAATCACCTTTACAAGCTCCTAGTAAGTTTGAAGATCAGATTGTATTATTGTGACTTAAAGAACGGCACAGATTCGTAAATTGTGATGGCAACGCAATGAGAGCCAGGCAAGCGTGTCGTTCTAGGCACGCACTTCATCGCGTCCCAAGGAAATATCCGAATCTCCTGGCCCCTTCTTCACATGAATAAGGGCGGTGGAGGGCACCCTATAAACAAGGACCGCATCACATGTCGTGTTTGCGACGATTCTGGACTTCTCGCGCAGAGATTCGCGGGCGTTCAGTCTGTCGTCTCCAAGTTAATCCAATTATCCCGATCAGAGGATGTAGAACGTACGATGCTAATAATGCATTGACATAGACTGACGAGTCGATAACAAGTCAGAATTGTTTATCAAACGCGCGACGAGAGTTGCTCACTCTTCGACAATGCCAGATAGAAGATGAGGTCGAATTCCGAGTTCGGCTTCAGGCCGTACTATAGGGCATTTCAGTGATCAACACAAACCCTCCAGAGACCGCGTACCGAAATGAGAGTACCGACCGACCACAACCTGGAGAACATCGTAATTGATACACTGCATGAATCATTTTATGGCGAATGTTACTCACGTAGCAAGAAATCCGGTGTGGAGCGTGTATCGAAATATTGAGTCCAAGAGGCGTCGTGTGCTGCATAAAGTCGAAAATCGTCAGTCAGATGTGGGAGAAAGACAGTTCATACCCTTGGAAGGATGTCTTCCGCGATTTAGCAAGATAATAGCAAAGTACGGTTGCGATGGATAAATCAGCAAAGGTAACCATGCCTTGGCTAGCAAAAACCTGCCACTATATGCAGGGAGACGGTCAAAGGGAAATCAAGGCAGAACAAAATATCATACGCACGCCTGAGAGAGGACGCGTCATAGGGTCATCGAAGCTTGAGAATGTGTATGAGGCTCGATCAAGACCGTTGATATCAGGATGACTGAACTCACATCAATATATCCATATCTTTACATGGTTAGTCATTCTCTTGAGGTAGCATTGAGATCACGAGAAGCTCACAAAGAAACAATGCTGGGTTGCATGCCAAAGTTCAATACTATACAATTGTCAAATCAGCTGTGCACGAACCGAATGTAACCAGGATAACAAAAATCTAGTTTTTGATTAGATACCATATAATTCCGGGTTGTATGATTGCAGTGTGCGTCATACTCACCAGAATGCTGGTGGCGATTTTGTTGCGACCGCTGACTAGTAATGCTCAGCAAGCTCGAAGATAGTTAAGAAAGAAATAAAGTCACGAATCCAGATCAGTCACGAATCCAGATCCTTCGGGTGAAAATCCTGACGAGGTGTGAAGGAAGGTGATAGGTATGTATGATATGACTGAAGGCACTCACAAACGAATGAGTGTATCGTTCACTAGCTGTTTAAACATTGATAATCAATGGTTTCTACGTTTAGATGTACTTGCGCTTACATTGACGAGGATGGAAGCCTACTCGAAATACACGGAGCTCAGAACAGATGTAATCAAGCATGAAGTAGAAAGAACATACGGGGAGGGACCTCAATTGGAACCGGACAAATGTACGTCTTGAGCGACTCGACAGAGGGATAATAGACCATACCATATATTAGAGCCTACTTTCGTTATGTCTCCAAAGTGCTTTATAAGCCCACTTACATTTGTTGAGTTGAGTTTTCAATCTGATATGACATAGAGCTCACGTATATCCATAATGTATGACGAATGCCATATGCAGGGAATCGAGGGCACTAAGAAGAGTGATTCCTGTATAGGCTTCACGTAGATATTAATTTATTTGATATGTTCTTACAACAAAACCAGGACCTAAAACAGAGTTGTTGGCGTATTGCAAGGAAAGAGACAAGTGTCATTGAGCAGCTGGGACCACTCACCAACATTTTCATCCAAACTCCATCACCTTGAGATTTCATGAAGTAATAGATAGTCTGTAGG
The DNA here is from genome assembly GCA_001020605.1 of Schizopora paradoxa. NCBI lineage: Eukaryota > Fungi > Basidiomycota > Agaricomycetes > Hymenochaetales > Schizoporaceae > Schizopora > Schizopora paradoxa. Next base: position 422,363 of record KQ085885.1, read on the forward strand.
CAAGTTACTCCGTAGAAACTGAAGTCGTGGAGAGAGGTCAGTGAAGAGTAATAGTATAAGACATGAGATTGACGGACATTGCTGTAATAATGCATGCCATGAACGTTGCTCCGAGAACGCCATCTAGGAAGGCCATTGCGGGAAGTCGTAGTGTCGCAGCGCTGTTACTGTGTACGTTGTGGTTTGGGTGAATAAGAGAAGGAACGGGTTGTCAACGAAGATATGTCTTGGGCGAACGCCGCGAACCGAGGTTTCTTGAATGACTGGAGAGCTGAGTTCCCATCATGATCATGATTATTTCATCTTGTCCTCTTGATTGCGATGCGATACTAGTAGAACTGGTAAGTTTATCAAGATGGCCATGCGGCACGAAGCCGAAGGAGCACGACGTTGACTCGAGAGATAGGAAGTTATCCTACTATGATTTGATGTCTCCTTGAGCCCGAGTCAAATTTCTCTGCGATGTAGATCATCATAACGAACCCGAGGTGAAATCACTTCTCCGTTACCAGTTTTAATGTCAGTGAGACTTCTCCAAAATCGTGACCGGTTTGAAGTCGGCTCTGTGAATATCAGAAAAATAGGGTATTCGGATGGTGCAGCGCGTTCATGGAAGACTTGGAAGAACAGGATCCATCGGTGTTGGCCCTCGGATTCTTGGATACATGTTGGCAGCAGGCAAAGCAGAGGATGTTCTCAGAAACTGACTCACTTGCCATTCAAGTTGTAATCACATACTGAACCTTTGTAACCGTACGATGTCGAACTTGAAAACACTGGCAATTGGTCGAAAATCTCGCGAAAACAATGGCAGAAAGCGTGAGAAATAATTTGCTACTTTTGGAAGGGTGACTTCGAGCACAACTTCGCCTCTAACGGTCATGTCGACAGCAGTCTTGAGCCCGTCTGCTCCTGAATTGAAGCGGAAAAGGTGTGTTTATCGCATTGCTACGTTGAGGAAACAGTTTTCTCAGCTATTTTTCAGGTCGCCTTCACCAATTCAAGATGCTGCACCTCCTTCAAACCGCCGTCGGTCAAACTCGCCAACAGGTCGAGTCTCCGTGCCATTGCCGAGAGTAGAAGATGTCGACCCCGTACGAAAGAGAGAGCGAGAGAGACAGCTGGCGTTGAAGATGGCAGAGAACGAGGTGGAGGGGAAGGGCAAGGAGAAGGAGAAGGATTTCGACGCACAGGCTGAATTTGCCAAGCTCCTGTCGTCGCGCAGCGGGGGCGTATACATGCCTCCAGCACGACTGCGCGCGATGCAGGCGGAGGCAGCGAAGGACAGGGCGAGTGCGGAGTATCAGCGCCTCTCATGGGACGCACTACGCAAGTCCATCACCGGTATTGTCAATCGTGTCAACATTTCGAACATTAAGGACATTGTACCCGAACTCTTCTCCGAAAACCTGATTCGAGGGCGTGGACTCTTTGCGAGGAGCATTATGAAGGCACAGTCGTCGAGTTTACCTTTTACACCCGTTTTTGCCGCTGTTGTGGCTATCATCAACACGAAGCTGCCTCAAGTTGGAGAACTCGTCTTGACTCGTCTCGTCAGCCAATTCAGACGCTCCTTCAAAAGGAATGACAAGGTGCGTTCGAATTTTCTTATTCACGTTGTCGAAAACTGACAACCGCGCTGTTAGATTGTCTGTCACTCCACCACTACGTTCATAGCACATCTCGTCAACCAGTCCGTTGCGCACGAAATTATCGCCCTTCAGATTCTAGTCCTCCTTCTTGAACGACCGACAGACGATTCGATCGAAATAGCTGTTGGTTTCATGCGCGAGGTCGGAGCTTATCTGGCCGAGAATGCCCCAAAGGCGAACTCGTCTGTTTACGAACGGTTCCGCGCTGTCCTCAACGAAGGAACCATCAGCCAGCGAGTTCAATACATGATTGAAGTCCTTATGCAAGTCCGGAAAGACAAGTATAAAGACAACCCAATCATTCCCGAGGGTTTGGATCTCGTCATGGAAGACGAGCAAATCACGCACGAACTCGGTCTGGACGATGAGTTACAGGTGCAGGAAGGGATAAGTACGTGTTCGTACAAAGTTTTAGTGACCAGGATCTGATCGATTGCTCTCTTAGATGTGTTCAAGTTCGATCCTAACTATCTCGAAAGCGAGGAAAAATACAAGTCCATCAAGGCTGAAATTCTAGGAGAAGATTCCTCTTCAGGAGAGTCGGAGTCGGAGGAAGACGAAGACGAGGAAGACGAGGAAGGTGTGTATCTCATACTCTGGGTTCGCGTCTGTTGCTGAGCGTCATTTTTAGTGGTTGCGGACAAGGAGGGCATCGAAGATATGACAGGGACCAACTTGGTCAATCTTCGTCGTACGATCTACTTGACAATCATGAACGCACTTAATTACGAAGAGGCCGTCCACAAGCTCTTGAAGGTTCAGATTGAAGAAGGAGAAGAGGTAATCATCATTTCTCTTTCACTGTTATAACTTCTATCCTAACTCTACCTTCTATTAGATTGAGCTTATAAAAATGGTGATCGAATGTTGCTCTCAAGAACGTTCTTATTCCAAATTCTATGGTCTTATCGGCGAACGCTTCAGCAAATTGAACCGGGTTTGGACTGATGCTCTGGAACAAGCCTTCCGCGAATACTACGAAACAATCCACCGTTACGAAACGAATCGTTTAAGAAATATCGCGCGCTTCATGGGTCACCTGCTTGCAACGGATTCAGTTTCTTGGGCTGTGCTCGACGTCATCAAAATGAACGAAGACGATACCACGAGTAGTAGTCGTATCTTCGTCAAGATCATGTTCCAGGAGATCGTAGAGGCTATGGGCTTGAAGACGATCGGCGAGCGCTTCAAAGATCCCGAAGTCAACCGCTTCTGCGAGGGTATGTTCCCGAAGGACAACCCCAAGAATACGCGTTTCGCTATCAACTATTTCACGAGCATCGGCTTGGGTATTGTCACCGAAGACATGCGTGAATACCTCAAGGTATGATATACTCGTCTTTCTCTTAACTTATAAAGTACTGACGAGACCCTCGGTAGAATGCTCCTCGAATGATCATGGAACAACGACGTGCACTGCTGGAAGCGGAGTCGTCTTCATCCGATTCCGACAGCAGCTCGGACTCGGACTCGGATTCAGACTCAGATTCTTCATCCGACGAATCGTCGCGTCATGATCGTCGTCGGTCCCCTTCACCTCGACGTCGTTCGCGGTCGCCACCTCGCCGGCGTCGTGATTCCACCCCTCCCCGCTCTCCATCCAGGTCACGCACGCCCCCGCTCCGTGATGGTGGACGTCGGCGTGGACGCTCGGATTCGCGGAGTCCACCCCCTCCTAGGAAGGACTATGACCGTCCACGGGACTACTCGCCAAACGGAAGGCATAGGCAGCGTTCACCTCGTTTGCGCTACGACGATGAGCCACCTCGCAGATCGCCATCACCACCGCGTCGTATGGATAGGGACATGTCGATGGACCGTGACCGACGCGAACGCGACCCCGGCTTTGACAGGGACCGGGCGAGGTCGCCACCACGTCGTCAGCGTGGAGACAGGTCTCCGTCTCGTGACCGTGAGCGCGGGCGACGACACTCGTCGGTCGAGAGCCCGCCTCGAGGAGGTGGCCGCAAGGCTCCATCCCCGCCTCGAGGTTATGCGATCGCGAGGGAAGGCTCGAATTCTCGCGAGAGGGCTCACGATCGAGACCGCGATCGGTATAGGGACAATGACCGACGAAGACGCTGAAGGGCGATGCGCGACAGCGACGGCTCTCCATGATGTAACAAAAGGGAAGGGGTCTTATGTCAGAAAGTGCTCTTGTTTATCCCCATCGTGTGTAACAAAATATGTTTTATCTCGAATACTGATACTGCCTTTTATTTGATCGAAGCGCAATTTTGTTCCGTTTACCGCTGTATTCAAGAATACCGTTGACATGTGTTCCATGGGTGATCGTGGTTACAGCAGAATGCTTTAGAGCGATGATGTCGTGGAGATCGGAACTGCGGGCTAAGTACCGGGTGCTGATGATGTGAGTCTTCGTCTTGAACGAGGAAAGAACTTCAGTTACTGAAGATATGACTACAGGTTTCTGGATGAGAGATTCTAACTAGTATGCTCCCGAACAATGTTCGACAATGCACGTCAAACTGTCGAGATCCTCGGCGCTCGAGAAAGAAATGTTCTCGATGCCAACTGTTTTCGGAATTGACCGAGGTTGGATTTGGACTTTACCTTCTCATGGCATGCTGAAGGTATCATGATGAACTGTGCTACACATGCCAATGACTTTTGAAAGTACGTTTTCCAGGCGGTTTTCGTCACTACCCTGAATTGTATTTCCTGTTGCAATTCTAGGTATCGCATACGTGGTCAAAAGAACAAGATAATATATGACGTCGTATCTGACGCGGCTGAGGATTCAGTTGTTGATGTGCGAGCTCAACGGCCAGCGTCCAACATGTGAGAAACGGATTGCGCGCTCTGGAATTCGTATTGCGGAGCATCATAATTCATGTGTCGCCGATTGGATCAAAATTAACAGTAATCCACGGAAGGTTTACTGTCACCGGTCTTGCGCAGTCTTCAAACCTTGCTCGCTGGGGGACCGTTTCGTCGTCACCCGCCTCTTGCTTTCCCCAACGATGAGCTTCGTTCTTGGGGCAATTTTATAGGATTTTTCGTTTCTGCAGTGTTCGTATTCATCCACTTTATCACTGTTTGGACGCGGAGATGCCTTATTTCAAATTATCAGATTTTATGGTGTAACATGTCTCCAAGCGATATCTTACTTTACTCATTACAAGTCCGACGGGTATGCTACCAAAGGAGTAGTAAGTCATTCGATTGTTTTATCTGAAGCTTCAAGTGACTGAACTATAACTTTGAAAAGGTCGTGACAATATCGTAACGATTTCAGCTTTGATTTAGTTGGGTCCTTATCCAGTCTTATTGGTTATCGCCAGCGCTTTGGATACGCTGCATATGGGATTCGTTTTACATTATGCGTATACGTGAGTGTCTAAGAACTTATTTACTGCTGATGTTGACTCGCAGGATGTATCGAAGGATGCTTGTGAACCAATCGATCTTAACTCCTTGGTGCGTTAATTTGTGAATAAGTTTTGTTTGACTAGTCTTATCCGACCTACCTAGGACGCTGCCAGTAAGTGCGCACTCCTCGCATTCGCTTGGTGGCCATGACAACCATGCTACGCAGGCTGCAATCTTAGTGAATGTAAGTTGGATCGTCAGAGCTGCGCTAAGTTTTTCCGCTAATTTACTCGGCCCCGCGACAGCTCGTGAACGATTCGATTATTCGAATGTAAGTGCTTAAAGACTTGGTACTAGAAATCACTGAACTTAGTCGGTCCGTGAAAGTTTTTTCACCCAAAGAATTTGGATTCGTAAGCAAAACACCTGAGGTTTAGTACCCTTCTCAGCGGATACTGTAGTGAGCGGGCGCAATATCTTCATAGTTGCATTTTTGGTGAGTTCGTATTGTATTTCAAGTCTTCGTCGACCTCGCCATCTCAATCCTTCGGCATCAGGGAATCATTATACTGGCCGTCTTCGGTTCGTTGCTATAATTCTAAACATGAATGCTTCGACTAACATTGTGCGACCCAGGCATATCATTTTGTACGTGTCATATAGAAATTGATCATCGTACAATTAGAGGCTGGGCATTCAAACTCCAATTCTAGATGCAGATGCCATTACGTGCGTTGCATTGTCCTTGTCATTAACGAAGGTGCTCAACTCAATTCGTAGCTATGAGGCAACGATTGGATCGAAATCGGAGGAGAAAACTGTCAGTGAACTCTACGATTAGTGGCTGGTTCTCACTAGCCAAGGGATGACAACTTTCGCGGACTTATCCGTTGCTTCTTTACTGTGCTTCTATCTTCTGAAGTCTCGCAACACATACTATAAGGGGTGCGTCTTAATTCCAATGACGTCTTCGGCTATGGAGTATGATTGAATTACGCGTATATAGGACTCGGGCTATCATAAGAACGCTGGTTCAATACACCATCCCTACCGGATTACTTGCGACGTATGTTCTTTCAACTAGCCTCTACTTACGATCTTCACACTTTGGTGTAGTTTCTGGTCGATTCGTACTCTCCTTTCGGTGCGAAGTGTACTTTTTCCGCAAAAGTTCCTGTTACCAAACTTGCGCAGTACGGATTGAAGCCAAACTCAAACATTTCGCTGATCTTCTATTTATCATTGTCCAAAAGTAAGTGCACTCGTGGCTTCGTACGCCATTAGCTCAGTACATCGTTTTTAAAGTTTATGTTAACGCGCTGCTGGCATCGTGAGTGCTCCATCCTTGTAAAACTGAAGCTAAGTCTGATGCATATCGTATACTATGACAGGCTCAACGCTCGCGACTCGTTGCGAGAAAAGTCAAGAAACTCATATCAAGGACCTCGGGATGATGCTAACGAGACTAAACTCAAAACAATCGCATTTGCCTCGCGCGCATCGCATCAAATCACCGTTGTGGGCGCGCCAGCAAACGCCAGTATTTGCACTGTCGAGAGAGATGTAGGCATCGCTTATTACTATGCTCGATCAATTATGGGACTTACTGACATTGTTGTTAGAATAAAATCGCTTGCGTACAAGCAAATTCGAAGCCCGAATCATCGATTGACATATCTCGCCGCAGCTCGGCAATGGTACGTTTACGGTCGCTCTTTATCTAAACAAGGCGTTAAATCCCGATGGAAAGTAGATGTTCGAAGCAATTTAGCGTAATGGTGCTTTTGCTACCATTTTTGTCTCCCGGGCACATCATCAACCTTCAAGTTTCTTTGCTTGAGCATTTGACTCCGCTGTAAATCGAAATTCGACCTGTGCAGTTTCATGCTTCACAAATGGATTTCTAAAACACAGGCAATTATAATTCTTGACAAATCCTGTTTGTTACCCATCTAGTCGAACCGACTTGTCCCTCATTTTTAAATTTACTTTTCTTTTCTTCAAGACGGAGAACTGACTCAAAGAGACACAGGTTTATCGGCTGCAATGCACTCAATCGTCGACTAACCTGAAAGCCGGAGTGTAATGACGATTGCCCTCGATATGGATCCGAAGTTCTGATGTCTTCCACGAACCCGCGTGCATACACTCGCACTTCCCATCCGTGTCCCGTCAGAGGAATCACTGATCAACGAAGACTCGGAGCGCGTGCTGTCTCCGCTGTTGTGAGTATGAAAATTTCATCTCACGAAGCCTCGCCCGAACAGTTCCTCGTGTCAGCGATCCCTACCAAAGTACCTAGTGAGTGTGGATGAGGCTGTATTCCTTCAAGATTTCTTACTTTTAAAAATTCAAGGGCTATAACTCTTACTGCGAATCACCAATCGCTAGTTTCTCTCAGCAGTGGCGACCAACTCGCTACGAACAAGGTAAACTGACATGGATCCATTTGACCGCGGAGCATAGGCCGAAAAGTACATAAGGCGGTCATAGGATTTATAAAGAGGTATGATTATCATGATTTCCAGCATTGCATCTTGATGATACCTCGTGTTGTTCTGCAGAGAATGAGCCCCACGTCGTAAAAGCAGTTGCGATCATACTATTACTGCAGATGGACGATAAGTTCGGTCTGCTGCTTGAGAATCGTATTCTCCACCAGATCATTTCAAAGTACGAATTAATCTCATGTCTGCTATGAATACTCTCCTTCTAATAGATAAATAGACGAATCAAACTATGAGGAGCTTTGTGAGTCTACTGACTCTACACGATGTCTATTCTTGATGAGACTCTCGGAGGAATATTCGTGTCGTGCTTCGTCGCTGCAATGTCTGTCGCCCTCTATAGCCATGCAGAAAGCCCTTTAACCTCCCGTCCTCTGCAGATTCTATGGGGTTACTGGTCTCCAATTCATTTCTTACTTTTTACATTGTAAAGGCGACGGAAAGTGGATGAAGGGAATCGTAAGCATTCTACGCTTGCTGAGGGTTCAACATTGACATTTGAGCCCGTAGGTTTTGTTGATATCGTAGGGGCTATCGTTGGCAACTACGATTGTGTCTCACGTTTCTATAGTACTTTGGACTCTATGCATATGGCTTTTGTCATGCATTACGGCTATACGTGAGTCTAGAATATATCATGTGATTCACAGCAAAAGGACGTTGATGGTTGTTTTCTTTCCCTTCTGAAGGGGATTGGTGAAACAGCTTGGGCTAGTAGCTCAGCTCCCGCTGATCCCTTGGTATGATCACTCTAGATGAGATGGCTATTTTCACGACTGCACATTACTTAAAACGCTCCTAAGGACGCTCCCCGTATGTCCTTCCTACCGCGTCAAATTTGATCGCCGATTTATCGAAAAGGCGCTTTACGCCTCACGATTCAGGCTGCCGTTACGACAAACGCGAGTGATAAATTCACGAGCACTGGAATTAGAAAATGCTGACTTTCCTGATAGCTTGTAAACGATACGATCATTCGTATGTAAGTGCAACGCAACATTTCGGGTTTATATCAATAATGAGACCGTTAACAGATTTTTCTCTCGACGCGTATGGATTTGTGGGTGCATTATTGTCATCACTGATCGTGGCGAGAATTTAATTGCGTAATTATGAAGTGAGCGGCCAGAATTTGGCTGTCGTACTTGTACTGGTGCGTTTATTCCTGATTGTGTTGTGCGCTTGTTCATGTTGACGGCTATGCTCGTTGATAGGCCTTCTTCATTTTATCGTCGTTCGGTCCGTCGCTTGTTATCGTTATTTTTTTTATATCGCGCAGGGAATCCTGATCCTCTTCTAAAATTCTAGGAATGGCGTTGTGTCAGTGTTTATCAAGCAACAGGTGAGGACCGTGCTAATTATTTATATCTTCTCACAGATTCGGACACCCTGAGGTGAGCCTTCTGCTTTTCGATTTTTCTGCTCCTCCCTTGACGCATCGCCAGTATTAAGAATTTGACAACGCCAGGCGCGATTCAGGCAGAGGTGCGCAAGATAATCAATTACTCATGCTCATCTAATGAAAACAGTGGGTCGTTCTCACAAGTTTAAGCCTGGCGACCATGGCCGATTTATCCATCGCCGCGGCGCTTTGCTATCATCTTGCAAAGTCGCGCGGGACTCATTACATTAGGTTCGATTCATTTGACTATGCGGTGCTGAATTTCCTCACTATGTGAATCAGGACGAATTCTCTTGTAACTTCGCTCATGCAGTACACGATTCAAACGGGGCTGTTCGCCGCGTAGGTGCTTTCGATATTGAAAGCTTACTCCACGGATTGATTTCTTTTGATGCAGGTTTTGGTCCGCTGGAAGTATCCTTACGGTGCGTCAAGGGAAATGAAATGCCTCGTTCATAATGCACTGACCCACTAAAAGTTCGGGATAAGACCTCAGACGGAGTTACCATTGATATTCTACTTGCCGTTATCGAAAGGTGAGTTCTAGCCCTTTGCATTGTTTAAAACTTTTGACTGACGCTCACGTCAGTCTACGTCAATGCATTGCTAGCATCGTCAGTTTGATCTTTTCCTGCTCGCGCATTGAACTCCATCCTCAGAGTACTTTCTAATCGCTAGGCTCAACGCTCGAGAATCACTGCGCGAGAAATCCAGATTCTTCATGAGTACACCTCATGACATTTGTTTCGAAAACGTGATAGACATTGTTGCTATCAATCGTCATTCGCTATCTCGTAGGTCCGCCTTCGAGACCATGCGCGAGCCTGGATTATCAACGGAGGAAGTCAAAGATGTGTGTCTCTTCTTACTTAGTAACAATCTCCCCCGGTCTGTTTACAAGAATCGCCGACTCTCTATTTCAATCATTCTTCACTGGCCTTTGAAAATCTAGAACTGACCTCATTGTAGAACAAGGTTATCGCTATCCAGGTTCAAGTTGACAGCGAAACCACTGGCACTCGGGATTGTGCTCCGGACCAAACAGAAATGGTCTGTTCTCCACACGTACCTTGATCTGACTTATTACAGCTGATTCCAAAACGATAGACACAACGCACCACCATCACAAAACCAGCAAACCCTTGTGGCGATCCCCTGAACCCTCCGCTAGACCTCGTATGGGTAGTACTCACACCCCCGCTCCACAGCCAATTTGGGCCAAATGTGTGCGCTCTCGACGATGTGAGTGTTACCGCGAGCTCAAAACCAGTTCAAAAAAATTAAAAATTACATTCTCGGGTACCCAATAGGTCACTGACGCGCCCTGCGTTTTTGAACGGGCAATAACGGTGTTGCAGGTTGTATATGCTGCCAAAAGCTGGGACGACGCTCGCTGCCACGATCCACTCCACCCCTTCCTCAAGCGGGCTAGCATGTTTGTACGCTGTGCCAAGCAAACAAGCGACCCTTTTGACGATGGTGGTTGCGAGTGTCTATCGTTTTGGAATTAGCTGTAATATCGCCTCAAGAGATTCGCATGATGTTTTGGGTATTTGGAGGGTATTTGGAGTGTCTAAAGCATCGATGGTCATCGATGTTCGGCTTCACAGGATTCTACCCTCAATCCAGTTCTTGTGATCATGATAATCATAATAATGCAGCATAAATCCATGTAAGAAAGGCTGCTGTACAGATCCCAAGCTACCACTAAGCGCTATGCACCAGAATCCAGGTCATCCATGATGAAGCGCCCACTTCGCCAGAGTCACTGCCATTACGTGTTGACCGGTTATTTCCGAAGGTTGCTTGCCGGACGATGGCCAAATCTCTTCCAGCAACCTTTATGATCGTTCCTCTCCTTCACGCCTGACTTCTGACAGAGTGAGAATTCAAAAGCCAGCGAATTACTTTGGTCATTCGTATCTGTGATTCTATACCTACCTGCCGTTCCTCAATTGCTCTGATGACGACTCCAAGTCTCCAACCAGAGACAAGGACACGGATCGACTTTCCACCAGATCGTCCGCCATGACTCGAAAGTTCACCAGCAATCACGATGCGAGGAAAGAGCGATGTTGCACTGGCACATGATATCTCGTCGTACTCTCTCTCCGCGCTGAGCAAAGTCGAGGTTCATGGGCAAGTGGCTCTCAACTTCTCAAGTTCACGAAGGTTGCCCTGCCCTCGTGAAGACGACTTCCTCAGCTGAAACTTCGACCAGCATGTCCAACGACCTCCTCTAGAAGCAATTTTTTTCAGCAGACAAGAGCCTAGGCAGCCGGTAATTCGTGAGTTGCAAGCGTCTGCGTACTATAACGCTGCTGAATGGAAGTTTTCCAGAAGCCTCGATTTGGGTTCTCCGTGGATGGCCTAGAGACCGATATGAACTGGGTGCGTCATCTTAAAAAATCTTGTGATGTTCCTACAGTACTGACTATAGAATGTGATTCTGGACGTTCGAATGGGAACGAATCGACGGCCAATAACTAACCGGGATAACCTGCCTCTTCACCATTGCACCGCACACCAATTTCAGAGCGTCGTTGACGTGAAGATTGATAGTACAAATTTCTAAGATTCTGATTTCTCTGAAGAACATCATGCTGCGTATTGGATACGGAGGTCCGGTTCAAGGGCTACTTCCGAGGTATAACATTTCGTCCTTGTCAAACGTCTCCCACTCATCCGGCAAAGCGTCAGCTCGCGATTACTGGCGCGCACCGGCTCGTGCACTGGCAGCCAGGCTTCGGTTCTCCTTACTTGGAGGCGCACCTCCGTCTTCACAAGTCGAGTTTTTGTCTATCATCAGAGGTATAATTAGCGTGATTATCACCCGCGTTCTTCTGATACTTTTCTGAAAATACGTGAGCTTTCTCAAACCCCTTCGTTCGAATAAACCCTTTGAGTAAAACGAAGCTATAGGAGGATGATTTTACACCACTTCGTTACCGATTTCCCCGGTAACACTTTCCGTCCGGTGGTTAAATAGAAGGTAAAGCTAAGAACTTTGTCAATGTTGAGCAATGTCGTTCCTTGACGATGTCCTTGGTGCAGTTTTCATGACATGCATCGTTTCCGCAATGTCAGTCATCCCATTTTTTTTCACTTCCACGAGATGCTAACCGCTACAGTTTCTATGGAGTGACCTGTCTTCAAGCCATATATTACATCACAAGCTGTAAAGGCGACGGGAAGTTCGTGAAAGGGTTGGTGAGTTATTACATCGTAAACTGATTCATTATTAAACGAAATCTCAACGAGGTCACCTTAGGTGCTGGTCGTACTGTAAGATCAAAGCTTCCCTTGGCAATATGGTACCTTAACGTTGGGATCTCAATCAGGAGCTTGGATTCTTTGCATATGGGATTTGTCCTGCATTATGGGTATATGTAAGTCACGGGTGCTGATATACATGCATGCACCCACATTGTTGAAAACTCACACTATATCATTAAAGTGCGCTTGTCAAACAGTTTGGAATCTTTGCAGATCTAGCGTCGGCTCCATGGTATGACTTGAATTACAAATGCTGGTTTCATTCCACTTTTACGTTAGATTTTAGGTCGCTTCCTGTAAGTTTTCTCTGTTCAGCTTTTACAATCCGACTACACTGATTGTGCTTCGGTCTCCAGGCCGCCATTTCGACGAACGTAAGAGGAATTTTATTCTCAAATGCACAGTGGACGCAGTGACACTGACCTGAACTTACCTCATAGGCCGCTAGCGATCTGATCACCCGGTTGTAAGTGCCATTTTCATCCTAATGTGGTCGCATTCACATTAGTACATAGATTCTTCTTTCGAAGGATATGGTTTTGTATGTCGAAAATTGTCGCTACTGGCATGTTTCTAAGCGATGGTTCTAGTGAGCGGTCGCAATGTTGGGATCTTGATCAGTCTGGTACGTATGGCAGATACACCATCGTTCGCGCTCAACTAATTATGATATATAGGGCATTATTATACTCGCATCCTTTGGTTTGTCACTTCAACATGAAGCTTTGCACAAATCGAGCTGCTAGATTTCTCAATGGTATTTGCAGCAATGACAATATGTTAGTACATATTAGCTGAGAAAAACTATGGACGCTCATTCCATTTTATAGACTCGGACATTCGGACGTGGGTCTTCCCTTCTCTTACAATTGGCTTCTTGGATTTATCTCTATATCCCGCACTGTAAGCTTTCAAAACGCGGAAAGCTTGTCGTCAAGTCAAGGAGAAGTGTGTGCATCTGATTATTCAGTTCAGCAATGCTTTATTGATTGTGGATTTTCATTTTAATCAGTGGGTTATTCTCACCAGCCTGGGTCTTACTACAGCAACCGATTTAAGCATTGCGTCAACGCTATGCTTCTATCTCGCAAAATGGCGCAATTCATACTTCGCGGGGTTCGTTTCAAATTCTCTTAGCGTATTTACGATGCATCAAATTATTTCCACGTAGGACACGAAGCGTCATCGCATCGCTTTTGCAGTATACTATACAGACAGGACTTCTTGCAACGTAGGTCTTTCGCCGTCGTCGTCGTATATTTTCGCCCCTTTAATGAAGAAAACCCCCCTTTCCCGTAGGCTTTGGTCTGTTGGGAGCATTGTTGCGGTGCGTCTTTCTCGCAGTCCATGTCCTTGAAATGTGTACAATTATATCAGTTTGTGTTGAGGCCCAAATCAGACATCACAATAATCTTCAACCTGTCGCTGTCTAAAGGTGATTTCTTCCTCTATTCAAACTGTGCAGTCAAATTGTTCTTATCGGCCTTGCTAGTTTATATCAACGCTTTATTAGCCTCGTCAGTTCTACATCCCCGCTCCCTATCATCTTCCAATTCACTTACTCACCATATCGACCTTTCGACAGGTTGAATGCTCGTGACTCACTACGCAAGAAGTCAAGGAAACCAAATAACACGCTTCGCGTCATTTCTATTGAAGACGGGTCGAACACCATGCCTCTCGGTGCAATCGCACAGGCGTCTACGGCCTCAGCATCGGCAGGAACTAGTCGCACAACAGCGAATAATGGAGTGCGTACCTTCAAGGATTTTTTACGCTCCGCCTTGCTTGTCTTTATTTTCCGAATATTGACGGTTGGTAAATGTGTTCAGAACAAGGCCATCGCGATTCAAGTACAGGCTGACAAAAGCTCGTGCTCGGATTTTAACTCGGAAACAGTGAGTTGCCCTTTGAAATTTTGAGAACTTTTCAAGAAAATGATGGTCTTAGAAATTCACGTCAATTTAATGCGCGCTGTGTGATGACATCGGCACATACAAAGATGCGAAGATTGTATTACGCACAGTCTGAAGCAGCTAGCCATCTTCCTCATGTTCCGCAACGTTGACTGGTGCTCGTACGGAATATTGCAGCGAATCCAATGGCACTCTACATGATAAACTATGTTGGTTTGGTTTGTGTTGCGTTTCAACCCTCCAGCGCTTCAAGGTGAGCGCTTATTGAAGAGCCATCCACTCGGTTCTTCCCGAAGGTCGCGTGGTAGGTTCGACTGTTGCTCACCGCGCTTTTCCGCCAACCAACATGACCAACGCTTCTTCGACACGACGATGCATTCATCTTCGCCGAAACTTTAGAGGGTCCTGAAGCTCGAGCTATCATCACACTCGAGTATTTGTATCTTGAAGAACTCTTGTTCCGACAAGTTTTGGGGGACTCTGGAGTGAGAAAAAACCGGCGGGAAGTACTGTACTTGGATAACTTGCCACTTCGAGCTGATAACTTCTGAAAGCACGTATTTGGAGCGTCGGCGTGAAATCTTGGTACGAGAATAGGTCGTCGTTTTCGAGTCCAGAAACTTTGGCTGATGGCTTCCGTGAGATCTTCAAGAAGTCCACGATACTGTCATCCTCGCGAAATTTTAGTTCGAGGGCGTCATTCAACTCAAAATTCGACGCTATCTCGTGATCCCGTCAGCCACCCTTTTGCAGCTTTTTCGACGTCTTTGAATAAGCGCCGCATCGCAGGTGGCCATATGCTCCATCCATCACCTTCCGGAGTATGAATTCTTAGGTATTGGAGAGAGACGGCATACCCTTTTCTGCATACAGAAGCCTGAGTTATAGTGGTGAGTGATATGATTCTGATACATCGTGTCTTTAATAAGAAAGCATCTGAACTATTTGCTGTCTTTGGTGAAACAGTTAATTGTGGACTAATCAAGCTGCGGAAGGACGGCGTTCACATACTCCTCGGATAACATTTGCGATCATCCTCTACGATACACCTACCCCAATGCGTGAGATGCAGCCTCATCATCACCCCATTCTCGAGATAAATATCGCAACGGGTCAAGGAGAGCTTCAGGAGCCCTCTGGGTTGAATCAGCGCAATGTCTTTCCTGGATGATATACTCGGGGGCATATTCATGGCGAGCATTATTTCCTCCATGTACACTATCCCATTTTTACGCGAAAGGGTCACTAACTCGTTGGATTTGACTCCAGATTCTTCGGAATAACGTGCCTTCAAACAATTTCGTATTTTATGAATTGCAAAGGGGACGGAAAGGCGATTAAGTGCTTGGTAAGAGACTCCGTTTGACGAGTTTTTCCGAACGTAAGAAGGCTGACATCGCTGTTTGTAGGTCTTGATAATACTGTTAGCGCAACTGTGACTTTTTGAGTCTTAACTAGGATTGACAACGTTCACTAGGGTTCTTGACTCATTGCACATGGCCTTTGTCCTGCACTACGGATATATGTAAGTTCTAGGTCCACTTGTGGAACAAAATTTTATCAATAATGTTCTTGCTTGCGTTGTGAAGCGGACTGGTAAAGAACTTCTTGAGTTTGGCAAAGCTCGCGCCTTGGCGAGAAAGGGCCTGTAAAGAGTGTCTTGCGTGCATTGACAAGCCTTTCATCTCATTTTTAGGACGCTCCCCGTACGTCTTTAAAAGAAATTGCGATGGTCTGCAGATCGATTGACTTGCGAATCACATCTAGGCCGCGATCACAACAAACGCAAGTGAAAACATTTCTAGTCATTACATGCAATCTGAACTGCGAATGCCGAATAGCTTGTCAACGACCTAATAATTCGCTTGTAAGTGCATCTTCTCTTATACCTTGCTTCCACGTTTGAAACATGGGTTAGATTCTTCTCTCGACGTGTATGGTTCTGTGAGTCCGCCTTCGTCTCATCCCATGTACTCGCTATTCTCATTTATTATTATCAAGTGAGCGATCGCAACTATGCTGTCATGGCTGTGCTGGTGCGCAAGTCCCAGTCGTCTTTGGAGTGCGTTCGAACTGAGATTTTCAATAGGGTTTTATCATATCCGTGTCATTTGGTGCGCCATGAAATTCATATATATATAAGTAATGCATTTTATTCATGATTTACTCATCAAGCATTGTCGTTGTGTGAGTACGGATCGATCCGATTTTAACGTCGACAAGACTTATTGAGCGATCACGCAGTTTCGGATGTTCAAACGTGAGCCCCATCTTTTGATTTGACACCCTGAGATGCACCTCAAGATTTCTGATAACTTTGTAGCTTCCAGAATTTGAAGTATTTAGGGACAGAGCAGAAAGAGGTGCGCGTCGACCTTAATCGACACGGATCTTCCTAACACAAGACAGTGGGTTGTCTTTAGCAGCTTGGGAGCGACTACGCTAGCCGATCTATGTATCGCATCCACGCTGTGTTTCTATCTTGCAAAGTCGCGCAGAACTTATTACGAAGGGTTTGTTGTATCTCAGATCCATCTTATCCAAAAGCTGATTTCACGTAGGACGAAATGCCTCATAACGTCACTCATGCAATACACAATTCAAACGGGGCTATTCGCAACGTAGGTGATCTCAGATTATATAAATTTGTCTATGAATAACCCATCACTTTGTAGGCTCTGGTCTGTAGGGAGCCTTGTTACGGTGTGTTTCGGATGGCGACGCCTCGGATGATCGAGCTCACTCTTCAAAGTTTGCAGTGAAACCCGACACAGAGTTGTCTTTGATTTTCTATCTACCACTGTCCAAGAGTGAGTCGTACTATTCGATCTGCTAGTCGAAAGCCTCTGTCTGAATTTCCTTGCTAGTCTACGTCAATGCCTTGCTAGCATCGTCAGTACAGATTATCTATCCGAATTCGTTTGTTGGTATCAATATTACGTCCTATTTTTGGCAGACTCAATGCTCGCGAATCTCTGCGCGAAAAATCTCGAAATTCGAAGACCACTCCTCGCGGCATCTGCAACGAGGATAGCTTCAATTCGATTGCACTCAATCCGCGTCAGACTCATCAAGTTGATGCCTTGAAGGCATCGGGAGAATCTAGCATTTCAACGGAGGTGGATGACGTGCGTCCGCTCTCTTCTTTTCTCCGTGCAACTCTCTATCTCTCTTCTTCGTAATAAGCTTTCTTTTTTTACTTCTTCGGCTTGCTCTGCACAATGCCTTGAATGCTGACCACGCGAATAGGACAAGGTGACCGCTATCCAAGTACAGGTCGATAGAGATTCTCCTTTGGAACCTTCTCCATACGCCTCAGAAATGGTACTTCACGAACAATATTCGCAATTTGATGGCTAACAATTCGAAATGTCAATTAGAAGATTCCAATTTGATTCCCTAGAGGTATTTACTTTCAAATATCCTCTCCCTTTGCTCAGTTATCTATTTCATGTAGTCATCGCGCATCTTGAGCAATATACTATTTTCGAATCCGAGTCTTCATGTATCCAGCAGGAGAACTTCGGCGCTTGTGAGAAAGGCGCTCATCGGCGCGGGTAATCCGTCGGGCTTCAGACCTTTCGGCTTCTCCCGAAAGTCGCGTGGCGGGGTTCAAGTTGCGCACTGGCACGATCTGTTCCATTCACCAACACCTCCAACGATCCTTCGATACGACGACACATCCAACTTCCAGCAACTCACAGGTAAATCGCGAGTAAACGTCAAGCTGTCTGTACACCAGAAAAACAATGCGAGGTGTGTTGGTTTGGGACAAGTTCTACGGAATCTCCTCGAGCGACGCCCGGGCTTTCATCACCAGTGTTGAGGTCCTCCAGCTCAGCGAGGATATTGACTTATCTGCAAAGCTCGGACCACGTGAATCAGCTCGTACTCGAATTCAACTCGACCCAATGGGATATCATTGCTACTGTTGTCTCTCTGACAAATGCCCAGTAAGTACATTACTCGCAATTGTTGCTTCTGCCGGAACTCTCAGATATCTACGATCCGAGCGCTGAGTCTACTTACTTTAGAAAGACGAGCCGTCAGAAATTAGATCCACGTTTCTTCTCTTCGGAGAAGTGCATGGGCGCTCAGTCGACCTCGGTTCCCGTGCTGGGCCTTGACTGTCCACAATCTTCAAGTACAAGATGCCGATACGGATGCATCGTTCGGTCTGAGTCTCGATGTCCTCTGTATTTCGTCTCTCAGGGATTAGCGGACGTAGCACTGGCAAGGATAATGGGAATTCAAGGTGCGTTGGAGTTATCGCTGATGGCTGTTTATACTTATGCCTTTCAGCGGACGCTGATATTTACAAACTCTTACACTGCAGGCACACGGGTACGGGCTCAATGATCGCTCGAGGCTACACTTTCTGGGGAAGCACATCTCAAGAGGCGGCCATCACTGACTACTGAACCCGCGTAGCATTCGTGCTCACGCTTTATAAAGGGACTTTTGGCGCGGATCATATAAGTTCGTCAATTTTTCTGTTTGACTTACATCTTTTCGAGGCTCATCAGCTTTCTTGTCTTTCTCAACTTCCTTCCGTTTGGGTTCGTCGATTTTCATTTCCCACTCCAATGCTCTCAACATCCGACCAAGAAGCCAGAACATATGGTGATCTTCGAGACATTCAACGAGCTCAGATTTGTATTTCCGCGGCGTTCTTACCACTGGCTTATAACGGTAACAGGTACTTATTTTTAGTGACCTATCCTTGATGATACTTATTCTGTGGTGATAAGGTTAACATTTAGACCGTCCTCAGCTAGTATTTTACTGTAAGGTGACTGGATGACTTTCCGCTGGCTCGCGATATTCCAACGCGAATATCCAGTGGTGCCATCAAAGACCCTTCCGAACCCTCAAACATTCTTTATTCGACTCCATTATTTCCGCAGGCAAACCGACATCAGAATACTGAAGTGAGTACGCGCGACACACCGCCCTCTCGTTAGCTTGAGTTCATCGCACTGCAATGAGCTGAGTGCTTCAACAAAGGTCATATAGCTGTCTTCAAATGTTACATGAAAACTAGAAAGCAGTCTGAGTGAGACGATCTTGAACAGCACCTTGATTGACCTCAACCGGCGACTTGTTTGCGAACAAGTTGGCGACTCGGATGGCAATACGATGGAATCGACGTTACAACATTTGAAAGTTTGCCTTACGTGGATGCTAGTTTCATGCGTTCGCGCACGCATTAGGAGGCTGTCTGTGGGGTGTTTTTGCTCGAGCTTTGCGCTGAAGGCAACGTCAAGACACTTCGGACCAGCGACGCACGCTTGATCGACGATTCGAAGTTGTTCAACTTGTTGTTGTGATTGTGACGATCACACGATGGTTTGCCGAGCAGGGACTTGCCAAAACGGGATATTCAGAGTTTTCTTATTCTGAAGGAGGGGGGTCGACCCCTCCAACAGACAACTGTTTATTCGAGGGGTTGGGACGCTCTCACGCATTTCTGAGGGACCCCGGCGGAGTGCGGATCCCTGAGCTTTACTATACGAGGCAGGTGGTTTATTCGCGCTGGAATATTTTGAGCCAGCGGAAAGTCATCCACTATGTCTATAAGTGGATACTTGAGGGTCGTCGACAGCATTTTTCGTGCGCTTCTTGCCCGTGTGCGTTCTCGATTATGCCTGGAAGCGCTTCTTTAGCAGGTGATCATATACTCCAACACAACATATTTCCGATCATCTATCAGAAACCGTGCTGGAAACATGTACACGGAAGGCACTTTGGTGAGTAATATCAACTGTGTTTCTTTTACTTCGCTTCCCATCTTTGGTCGATTACACATTTATGGAATGATCGAAGCCAAGGGATGACGACTACGATCTCACTCCCCTTACTAGCACCTTTCCGACTCTACTTCGCTGTGTGAGATTCCCTACAGACCCCCTTTTTCTCAAGATAAATAGTCCGATCGAGCTTACGAGAGTCTCCGGAAACCTCAGCTTGAATCGACACAATGTCCCTCCTGGATGACACGCTCGGCGGCGTATTCTTTGCATGCATCGTCTCCTCTATGTACGTTCACCCTTTTTCGACTTCAAGTTGATCCGATCACGACACTGATCCTTCATTTTGACGACAGCTTCTATGGAATAACGTGCCTTCAAACTATTTATTATTTCATGAACTGTAAAGGCGATGGAAAGATCCTGAAGGGACTGGTAAGAAATATGCGTGCGCCTTCTATGTCAAGTTCGTGAAATACTGAAGCTGCTGTCCACAGGTTGCAACTATATCGTTCGTTCAATCGACGTCTTCGGACTAGTTTGGTTGACGTCATTAACATTACCCTCTTTCAGCGTCCTGGACTCCTTGCACATGGCACTCGTTCTCCATTTCGGGTACATGTCAGTGTCAGACTTTTGCAGCATTGACTTTATAATGACTAGACGCCTACACTTCGAAGCGAACTCGTGAAATCTTTTGGTGATCTGGAGAAGCTGGCGTTTGTTACGTGGTACGTCGGAGCGCATATAAAATAATCAACGATTTTACTGAATAGATATGCAGGTCTTTACCCGTATGTTCTCTTCTTTCGAACCATCATTCTCGATGAGTAACATTTGAGTCGGTTTTCAAACCTCATTTCAGGTTGCCGTTCTGACAAACGTGAGTGATTCCCTCTTCAATAAAATGTATTTCCACTTGACTGGAATCGTTGAACAGGTAGTGAATGACTTGCTTGTCCGTTTGTAAGTGCAGTCATCTATTCCTAAACTTTTGTTAATCGTACGATCAGATTCTTCTCTCGAAGGGTATGGATCTGTGAGCCTGCCCATTCCACGACCTTTGACACGCAGCGTTCTGAGTGTCCATTCAGTGAGCGGTCGCAATACTACCGTCATTACATTTCTGGTGTGTTTCTCTCGATTGATTTCAATAGTATCCAACTTATATCGTACAAAAGGGCTTGATCATCTCTGTATCATTAGGTATGCCTCTGAATATTGCCTTTGTATCTTCGAAGTGTAATTTTCTTCTACGTGCCCAGCATTGTCGCTATGTGAGCATGTTTCAGGCATTTATATTGACTTCGAAGAAAAGCTTATTTGACAATACAATAGTTTCAGATGTGCAAACGTAAGATATTCTTGCGTTCTCTACTGGTTAGAAAACTGGTATTAACACTCAAGAAGCTTTCATGTTTCGAAGAAAGGTACATCCCAAACAGAAGTACGCAATAACCACTTACTTGTAGGAGTCTCTTCGTGCATTACTGAAATAAAAACAGTGGGCTGTCTTTAGTAGCTCCGGAACGACAACGCTGGCAGACCTAACCATTGCGGCTGCGTTGTGCTTTTATCTTGCAAGGTCTCGCGGAAACTACTACAAGGGGTGCGTTAAAATTATGTTGTGCATTGATATGTGCATTGATTCATGAGGTACAAAGCACGCGACGCCTTATAACATCGCTCTTACAATATACCATCCAAACGGGCCTTTTCGCGACGTAGGTGTTGTTGATTTTTAATCTCACGTCGTCCAATGTATTTTTTGTCATAGGCTTTGGTCCACTGGGAGTCTTATTTCGGTGCGTCGAGGTCAAATTACCTTGTAAATGACTAACTCAGTTGTAACAGTTTGGACTGAAGCCCAATTCGGATCTTTCTTTGATCTTCTACTTGCCACAACCCAAGAGTGAGTTCAATAAATTGTTCCGTTGTCAAATAGTATTTCTGAAATGCTTTGCCAGTCTACGCCAACGCATTGCTAGCATCGTGAGTGTCACGATATAATTTTTGTTCAGAAAACATACCCTTTTCTGCAGACTCAACGCTCGCGAAAACTTGCGCGAGAAATCTAGAATCTCTGAGAACACTACTCATAGTATCCGCAACAATGATGGCCTCAGCTCTATTGCATTCAATAATCCGACGCATCATACTCAGTTCGAACTCGATTCCGTGAAGGTATCAGGAAGAAACGCTGTAGCAACGGAGGATGATGACGTGCGTTCACTCCCTTCTTTGTGTTGTTCGTTTATTTCGTTTCTTTGAAGCCACTCAGTCTGCACTTATTTATCATATTTCATGATGCTCTGAAGGCTGACCATGTGAATAGAACAAGGTCATCGCCATTCAGGTTCAAGTGGACAACTATTCTCCTAGGGACCGCTCTCCATGTGGTTCAGAGACAGTACGTCAGTTACGATGAAAGGAATTCTTTCGGATGACTCACCTGAAAATGATGTTTAGAAAATTGCAGTCTAGAAGGTAGTTTGCTTCCCCGGTCTGAAATCACGAATCTTGCCCACTTGTCAAAGTATGTAGTCGCCCGTCTGAATCCTAGTGCAAGCCCGCGTCAATAATTCCAACCCTAACAATGACGAGATAGTTGATCACTGCACTCTCGATCGATTCGGGGTGTCGAGCTCGATAGTCCTCCACCTTTCCTCTCGACTGCCGTCGCGCACCGTGTCATTTCGATATTCGAACTTCAAGTCGAAAGCAATCCTAAGTC
Source organism: Schizopora paradoxa (assembly GCA_001020605.1). NCBI lineage: Eukaryota > Fungi > Basidiomycota > Agaricomycetes > Hymenochaetales > Schizoporaceae > Schizopora > Schizopora paradoxa. Next base: position 444,933 of record KQ085885.1, read on the forward strand.
ATATTCCATGGACATCGCTTTGTTCACGCCGTACAGTCATACAGACTATCGAGAGGTACTACCGCCACACTAATGACGTTGAATACTAATCTTCATAATAAGCGCTATAATAAGCGCTAGGATACACTTTTCCCGGGCCGTCCGCCGCTTTCATGGGCTCGCAGGCTTCAGCGTCAACGATCTTGTCGTTTCGAGTTTCAGTGCACTAGAATTACAGATGAGCATGTCGACTTCAACGTCTCATTGATATTAATCATCTTCGAGCGCAGCTCACAGACCGAAGCGGGCCCCGCTCTTTCATGAACTTTCGGTTTCATCAAATTCGTGCTTCTCCACGACTGCGCTTTGAGATCCATCAAATCTGGAGTGGGAGGGAAACAACAACCAGTACGTACTTGGATAACTTGCCGTTTTGAGCTGGCAGTATCTGTGAACAGAAACCCAAAGCGCGGTAGGCGTGCACTTTTAGTGACAAAAATAAGTAATCGAAGCGACATTGACTCCGGAAACCTGTCGTTGAAGGAATTGCCAGTGGTGATACTGTGCATACACATGCTACAATCAAAGACTGGAGCACGATTTCTCCTTGTACTGGCTCCGCTGCGAGCATCCTATTGGTACTTCTAGTAAATTATAGGAGGCATGGTGGTGAGTGCCGCTCCTGCGATCGTCTCCGATTTCCAAAGAAGCTCAAGAGCAAGAGCAAGAAGTACTACCGGTGCAGCGCGGTATGTCTTTTCATCTAACGATTCCGAAAATTCGCGTCAACGTGACACCATTATAGCTCCGATCTCTCGGCTTCTCCCGAAGGACTCGGACACGTGGCCCGTTCAAGTTTGCGATGTGCCATCGAACCAACCAACACGTCCGACGTTCCTTGAATCCTTCGATACAACGGCGCAGCCAACTTCCAGCAACTCGAAGAGAAATCCGGAGCGAATGTCGAATTGTCTCTAACCCCCAACAAGGAATGCTACGGCCGTCAGTTCGAACAACTTTCATGGAACCTCCTTGAGCGATGCCGCACCTTGCTAGGATCCTCCAACTCATCGAGGATCTTGACTTATCTGTCATGTTCGGGCCATCACTCTACTCAAACTGCTATTGCTGTCTCTGCAGCGAGTACAAAGTAAATGTATTGCTCATGCTCGAGCGCTCGCCGCTCCTTCGATCGGAACACTCAGGTATCTACGATCCGAACGCTAAGTATGCCTGCTCTAGAACAATAAAGCATCAAGAATCAACCTCGGACCCTTCTCTTCGGAGAAGTGCATCGTATCGCTTACAATCGATCTCGGTTCTCGTGCTGGGCTTTGACTATCCGCGATCCTCAAGTACAGGACGTAGACACTGATATTTACTTTAAGAGAGATATCGCACTTCTCTCCTAAATACCCGACGAGTGATAATCAAGATGGCAAATCGTATGCCTCCTATACGATGTGTTTCGATCGGAGATTACATGAAGTGCGACTCAGATGGCGGCAACGACAGATGCCATGTTCCTCTGTCGGTACGTTCATCGGTTGCTCACTGGGAATTACACCGCCGGCAACTTCTTCTCTGTAGATAAATAGCGAAAGATCGAGCCAAGGAGGGATTTGCAGTCCACGCAGCCCTATTAAATGTCAATAAACGCTATCCTGGGTGATACTCTTGGTGCGACTTTCATGTCATGTACCATTTCTTCGATGTACGTCAAATTTTTGTCATGGGATTGGCATTCTGACCGTTATAGTTTCTACGGAATTACATTTCTCCAGACCATCTACTATTTCATGAACAGTGAAAACGATGGGAAGCTGGTGAAAGGCTGGGTGAGTAGTTTCTATCCGTACAATCGGAATTCTTGCCTTCCTTGAATGCCAAGTTTGACATTGACACTATACCAAAGGTCTTTATACTCGCGTAAGCGTAGTCTCATTCTCTGGCGCTGAACAACTCGATGCCGAACAACGACACGGTTACCAGAATTCTGGACTCTTTACATTTGGCATTCATGCTTCACGATGGCTATAGGTAAGTTCAGGCGTGCATGCACATTTTATATATCATTGACACTCCACGCACCTTCCAGTGGACTCGTGACACAGTTTTGTGATATTAGAGATATTGGACTATTTCCTTGGTAAAGTTATAACTGTCGTATTGTTTGCCTTTCTCGTACTAATGGACAGGGTATAGGTCACTCGGTGTATGTTTCTTCCTTACGCTGGATTGTGTTCGATGACTCAATCGTACGTCGATCTCTTTTAAATTTCCAGGCTGCCGTCGCAACGAACGTAGGCGCTTCCCGTCTTCTACCACCTAGATTGCGCTGACAAACATACCGATAGGTTATCAATGACTTGATAGTTCGCCTGTAAGGGGCACATTTTATACCTTGGGTTTATGCTGATGTTTCTTCAGGTTTTTCTTGCGAAGAATCTGGTTCCGTGCGTCTCCCCATGTGTCAGATCGTCATGTGGTTGATTTTGAATGTTTAAAGTGAGCTATAACTATGCCGTAATAGCTGTTCTGGTGCGTACATGTATTTCGTCAAGGGTGTAACCCATACCATACTCATATCTGTTGACAGGGTGTCATTATAAGTCTTTCATTCGGTGTGTTATTGAATTTTGACTTCACCGTATAGCGAACTCAAATATCACCTATTTATTCCCAGCAATAGGACTATGTCAGTGCTTGGGCTCCTCATCGGTGTTTCGGAAAGCTGATCATCCCAAATTCCAGATCAAACCGTTATAACGTGAGTCAACATCCTTAAAAATGTTTATTCATGTTTGAGCATCTCATCCGATTGGTAGCATCGAGGACGCAATGAATCCGTTGGCACGATCAGATCAAGTACGCTCTTCTCTTCCCATTGTTAACTAATGTTCAAAGATTTCCTACGAAAACAGTGGCCCATATTTATGACCCTAGGGTTGACCACGTTATCCGATTTCTGCATCGCGGCCGTACTGTGCTTTTATTTCAGAAAGTCCCGCAAGAATCACTACGAAGGGTTCGTCGCATTTGCAGTCATTTATTGGCAAATGTCTCATTCTTCATTCAGTACACGTTCCCTTCTTACTACGCTCATTCAATATACGATACAAACGGGTCTGTTCGCGACGTAGGTGGTCCACCAACTGGTTTGCTCGTCTGATTGTCACATGTCGTATCCCTCCAGGCTATTCTCGATTGGCAGTCTTGTTTCGGTGCGTTCAGAATCTATGTATGCTCTCAGTGCACTAAATCGCAATTTAAGTTTGGGCTAAAACCTGAGACGGACTTGTTAATAGTTTTCTACCTTCCATCGTCAAAGAGTAGGTCTTTTTCAATGTAGTAACGAACCAGTTGCTCATTTACTACCTCCCGACAGTCTATGTCAACGCGTTGTTAGCATCGTGAGTGATTTCTTTCCTCTTGCTTGGGTATCTACGTATATTCATCCTTGTCAACGGTTACAAATAGGCTCAACACTCGAAAATCTCTTCGCGAGAAGTCAAGGGTGTCCAAGAAAACACGTCGCGACAACAGTAATGAAGATGGATTAAACTCTATCGTCCTCAGTCCTCGCGCGCAAAAACGTCAAGCCGCCGCGGTGAAAACGCCGGCAGACTCTAGTATCTCGACGGAGATTGACGATGTGAGTTCTTAGTTCTTTTCTTTCTCCCTTCTGAGGGAACTAGTTTGCACTTCTTCCCCCCGTCGCCCGTTTGAATCTCAATTCACGAAATCTTGATGCTAATTATTCTGGAAGAATAATGCCATAGCCATCCAGATTCAGGTCGAGAAGGATTCTCCTCATGGCCTCGTCGCCAACGATTCAGGAGTTTTCGAAACGGTACGAATCTTCGTTCGTTCGATATCTGACAATTGCAAACAGTCGACTCGGATATAGAAACTTACATCGATTTGAGGGCACTCATTATGCCACTGATCACGGCTTTTCCAAAGAACGTCCGACACAATATGTTCAGTTAGCAATCTCCCCCTTTCGGTGTGATTTCAGCACTCGAACATCCAAGGCTCGTCGTAGAATTTGGATCGAATTGTAAATTGATCTGCCAGCCGGTTTTTTTTCAACTTTTTTTCTCTCTACCAATCATGTTCTTGATGTTTCATTCTATGAATCTGTACTCCTTAGATTTTGAAATGTCAAGTCGAAGCAATAGTGATCTTTGTGTAATCCTGGTGCGCAGCGCTTATGCGGGCGCCAGAGAAACGTGGTTTTCGGCTGTCTCCGAATTGACGCGTTTCAAGGCAGTCGACGACGACGACGACGACCACGACCACGACATTTCTTCCACCAACCACCAAGATGTCTGTGTCAATGCCCTATTCCACAGCATTTAATCTTCGCCAGGTATCAATACAACGATGACTCGGTGGTTCGAATATTTGACGGGACTACGGACTGTGCCTCACCTCGTCTGCGATGTGTTGCTCGCATATGGACTTCGAACAGGTTCGTTATCTTATATTTCCCCATGATTCGCTGTTGATGCATGTTCTTTATAATGGTAGCTCTTCAACAACCTCCCGAATCTCCTTTTCTGTTTCTACAACAAATGGCTATGGCCAGACGCCCCAAAGCATCATTGCCAAGCACTTCTCCTCGTGTGGACAGCCGATGCGATCGTTCAACGTTCCGGGATTCTTTGTTGGAGAACTCAGTGTCATACAGGGGATAGATGGTGCGTAGCTATTCTAACATACCCGCAGTCTGGGCATTGACTGTTTTTGCAGGATATATCAGTGGCGTACGCTTCGAAGGTTCGAAGAAGCGCACCGCCAGTGTCCACGGGGAGCTCAAAACTGATTTCTGTCATGTGCCTTGTCGTACTGCACCTACGATCTAGCAGTAGACACTCGCTACAACAATGGAATAGCAGGGTTTGCCCACCATAGGTATGATAATCATGATCTTTGGCTGAAGACTACGATGTATTGCTCTGACCTCGGTCGCTGTGCGAATTCCATTAAAAGATCTCGACAATAGTACTCCCAATCCTGGAGATCCTCTGCGTCGGATTCCAGGCCATCGCGATGTGAGTACTCCATTATTGATAAATAGCTGGCGATTTGACAGTGGAAAGAAGAGCGAAGGGATACCCTCAGCCCCTCACGATGTCCTTTTTGGAAGAAGTTCTCGGTGCAATGTTCATGGCGTGCATTGTATCTGCAATGTTTGTCGGTTTCTTTCTCTGCAGTTCGGAGGCTGATCACTAATCTTATATCAGATTCTACGGCGTGACCTGCCTTCAGACCATTTCTTACTTCATGAACTGCAAAGGCGACGGGAAGGCGATGAAAATACTGGTGAGCGACGAGTTTGTCGGAGTTCCAGTCTTTTGAAGTACTGACATCGATGTCCTTAGGTATTGATAGTTTTGTACTGGAAATCGGAGTCTTGCGTGATCTAGCTCTGAATGTAAATTTCAAGGACCCTGGACTCTTTGCATATGGCGTTCGTCTTGCATTATGGATATACGTGAGCTGCACTGGCATTCGCAACCAACTCATGAATATTAATGTTGTTTATCACGGCTGACCCTTGTAGCGGGCTCGTGAAACAGTACGGAGAGATGTCAAAGTTTGGGTTGATTCCTTGGTGAGTCGATATCTAGACTCACTGATTTTAGCACCTGATATTAGCTTGAAAGGTCTCTTCCCGTATGTTACGCTCAATTATACTTCGCTACTTCGAAATTTCATACGCTAGGAAAATGACACGTTGCCTTGCAGGCCGCTCTTTCAACGAATGTAAGCACACAATTCTTCAAGCTTACGACTTCATGATTCAACATTTACCTTCAAGCTCGCAAGCGACGTCATTATTCGCATGTAAGTATTTATATTTTTCTGGTGAATTGAGCTCAGATTTTCGAGCAACAGATTTTTCTCCCGTAAGATATGGTTCTGTGCGTCTATATCCCTTATCGTTCGAAGTATGTTGCATGCTGAACGAATCAAGTGAGCGGTCAGAATCTTGCGGTCGTTAGCGTCATAGTGCGTACATATCTATCGACTTCAAGTTGTGTACAATCGATTTACCTGATTGACAGGGTGTCGTGGTATCAATATCTTTCGGTGCGCTGCTGCTCAGAATTCCTTTTCTGGTGACTAAATATTGCTTGATTATTCTAGCATTATCATTTTGTAAGTACGGTTTGAGCAGTAGGTTGAAATTCGCTGATTGCTCAATCACAGACTCGGACGTCCAGACGTGAGTCTGTTCCGTTTGCGAATACCCTTGGTCAAAACATGAGAACATTCTGACTTATCCGTTCACAGTTACAAAACCTCGGGGACTTTGGGATTGAAACAGAAAGAAGTTGGCATATTCTACCGTATTGGCTTTTGGCGCCGAGAAGCTGAATACCTTGAATTAGTGGATTATGATTTGCAGACTTGTGATGACCACAGTGACTGACCTGAGCATTGCCGCTGCCTTATGTTTTTATTTCGCGAAGTCGCGCAAGACATACTATGAAGGGTGAGTTCCATACTTTGCCTTCAATAAATCGAAGCGAAACTTTCCACAGTACCCGAAGCGTTATAAGCTCGCTCTTGCATTATACAGTGCAGACGGGTCTTTTTGCCACGTATGTATTTCTTAAAAACGGTCGCCCATTTGAATACTCATGTCTTGACTCAAGGCTGTGGTCTGTTGGGAGCCTTATTACGGTATGTTTGATCGCGAACTGTTTTTACCTCCAATTCGAACAATTATAGGTCGGAGCAAAACCGAACTCGGGTTTAGGGACAGCCTTTTATATTTTCTACTTGCCATTGTCAAAGAGTGAGCCCTTTTCTCGCCTAAAACTCGCAGTCCTGACATGCTTTGGTAGTATACGTCAATGCGCTCTTAGCATCGTCAGTTGTTCACTACTTCCCAGCATTGATGTCCTTCGCTCAGATACCGCCCCCAATAAACAGGCTCAACGCTCGCGAGTCTCTGCGCGAGAAATCCAGAGTTTTGAAGAGTTCTCCGCTTGAAGTCTACGACGAGAACGGGATGAACCTCATCGCCCTTAATACTTGCGCGCAGGCTCATCGAGCGGCAGGCGCCGTCCGAGCGACTTCTACGACCGTGACGACGTCAGGAAGTGGGCGCATTTCAGTCGATGAAGATGACGTACGTTCTCCGTATTTTAATTCCTTCGGCTTCAACCCTTCTTCGAGATTTGTGTCATCGGCTCTACTTTAATGTTGAAAGGAAAATATACTGACCGTCTTCTAGGACAAGGTCATAGCCATTCAGGTTCAAGTAGACAGAGAAATCACAGAAGATAGCTCTCCGTACGAATCTGATGTGGTCAGTGGCGATATATGACAACTCTGGAATTTCGGGATGCTGACGAACTATATTGCTAGAAAGTCAAGTCGATTTAACGGACAGCGCTGATCTTGATCCAAGCTGAAGGGTTCTCTCGAGCTTTGAGGGATCTACTCACAATGTACTTATCGACGCTGGCAACGTCTCTCTAGGTCGATCACGGCGAAGGAAATGAATCAAGGGAAGAGGGTGGAATTTCAGAACGAAATGCCTGTCTGTCAAATGTGGCGGAAATCAAGAAATGCGTGATGAGAAATCGATTAGCCTGACTGCAATCCCGAATTCACGAATGAACAAGAGGTGTATTGATACAACTTATGGTGACGGTGACATCAGTCATGGTGAGCGGGCCTCGCACCAATGTTCGACATCTCCCCTCGAAATGATCGCCGTCTCCCCGTCTTGTATCACTGTCAACTCCGAGAACCGATCCCAGCAACCCGTGCTCTGCATCTTCAAAGAGAGCTGCCTAACCCACAGCGTGATACCGTCGACGTGAGGAGCATCGAAGATCATCGTCTCTAGAGCGATAGGGACGATCTCTCCTGCGTGTGCAAAATACGATGGTTTCGACGCCTCGAATTCTCCTAGGCCGTCCAGGAGCGTCCAATACTGCATACTTTGTATTCGAAAGTGCTTCAAGGTGGGGACGCAGCAATGGGGAACGAGCATGGTGGGAAGTGGATCTTGGGTACCTGGCTGACAGGACTGCGCCCCCGACTGCACGACGACATTTAAGGTTTCGAGAGACGGATAGCGATTAGAATGGGACTTGTTTGGAGCCAGAAAGCTATAAAGAGCAACATTGTGCCTATCCCAAAGCACGAACTTGTCTCTATCACCGATATCTAGGGTGATATCCAATTCGATGGCATTAGGAAAGTAGAATCTCCTGAATTCATCCCAAAGAAATAGAGCTCGGGAGTTATCTTGCATACAACCGAGGAGTGCGATGGATACGGATTGAACGGAAGGAAACTCGGCAACGGGGGAGACCCAAGGACTGGTGGTTCTTCTACCGAACGTACAATCGATAAACGACAGCCGAATTGTTGACACATTCGTCATACTCGTCAAACGGGACAGCAGAGCTACAATGTGTCGTTCAATGCGAATGTGACAGAAGTTCACCTCCAAGCAATGTAGCTGAGCTTGAAGAGCAACAGGAATTCCAGACGTCGTGTTGGTGTTGAGTGTGCTCAGTTTAGGGACATTCCACGCGAATCCGTTCCGGATAAGTCGAGCGCCTTTGAAGGAATCGAAAAGATGACCAATGCCGGGTTCCAACTTGATCGAAAGTTCCCCAAGCAGAGGCGCATTGACGTTATGGAATAATGACAGAGAGTCCGTGCACGGTCGATATTCTTCACCCTGTGTTTCTTTTCCAACAAACCGCCATGAACAGCTTCGCCATCGTGCGCAATATGGATGAGAGAAACCTCGAAGGTGCGGTCGACCCATATTCCGTTCTCATTGGGCCCAAGAGCGACGAGTTCCTTGTCATCTGACTTATAGAAGGTGAGAACGACGTCCAAGGTAAAATCCCTGCTCCTCTCGACGCATGCCTCTATGAACGAAAGGCTGCGACGGCCTGGCCTCCCATGAAGACATGCCCACAACCGCGAATCCAAAGCCACGTATCAAAACGACCTGCAGACGTGTGAGTACGTCAGGGCTTGAAGTGATCGCTGACGTGTAGGCAGATTCTGGATAGCGTAGTGGAAAAAGAGTTCAAGAAGTTCAGGAGGCAGGAAGTGGATGGAAACTCGGACGACCATCGTGGTTGGAGACAAGTTGTGCCGCGGCAGTGCTGTGCGACGTTCTCACTACTTTAAATTCGATAACTTTGGGCGCGTTGATGAAGACATTCCCTCAAACATGCCAATATCGGAAATATACAAAGATCTTATTGACAATTACATAGCCCTCTGAGAAAACGAATCCGTGGACGAACAAATCTCCAGAAAAAAATTCTACAGTCTTGGACCGGCCAATGAGACACCCTATCTTGATGTCGAAGGTTCTCCTCCAAATGCTGTAAGTTTTTAAAATAAAAATTATAGCATATTGATAGCGTGCTTGAGAACTTCTGTACGAAGTTTGAAGCAAAACGAAGCATTTTTGCACCTGCTATGAATGTTTGAAGTTTCGGAGGCAAAATCCGCCTCAACCACTCAATGAGACACATTCGTTCCCACGGTAGTTTTGCTCTTATCATCCTTCACCCTTCTTGTAAATATATTATGGTAAGTTCTTAGACTGTACTATGCAGTATTTTACATACATGAGAGCTTGTTTCATGTTTTTTGATGCTCTCAGTAAAGAGATATCAAGCAAACACCGCCTGTGATCTTTGCACTTCACACGGATGATACACCACATTTTGCTTCGCCGCTTTGCAATTCTCGTATCAGTGCCTTCCAAAACTACTCCAGTAAGTTGAGATAGATGCTATTGATTTTACTACGAAGAAAAATCTGCTATATACGAGGATGGGAAAAGAAAAAATGAATATTAGATGCATTTATGAATCATTTTCCTATTTGACAAAAACACCACTTTGACACACTTTTGACGATATCTTCTTCAAAAGTTCATAGAATCACTCCAAATTTTGTACATACAATGTTCATATGATCCTCATAAAGGCTGTAATGAAATACTTGAAGATACCACAGCGGAAACCAAAATAAAGGGGGTGTCTCATTGACCGGGGCTGTCTCATAGACCGGTCCAAGACTGTATTGATTCGAAAATCCGAGTGTACTACTAGTACATCATGATGCCCTTTGACAACCCCAAGAGAAATTAGACAACCTAACGCTCCGCCCCGGATCAGCCATACAAGCTTGTTCGAGGTGTCGCATACGTATTTTCCGGAGGACGAGGAGGGTAAACCCGAACCGACAAGAGACGAAAAAACTGCGAGCCAGCCAGCGGTGTCAGCTTTTTCTGACAAGTGAAATAGAACAGAAACGAAAACAAACGGATTGGAAACGACACGCTCCCGGATTTCCTATCTCAAGATCGAATGGAGAAGTCCGGAACGAATAGCTCCAAAGTACGCGCGAAGTCGCTGTCGTTTGCTTCCTTACTGCACTTCAGAGTGAGGCGACGAATCGGGTCTTCTGTCTGTGAGTGCAACCGATTCATAACAATTTCGCACAAAGTCTTCAGAAATGAGGGGGGTGCTGATCCGTATTCGTTATCGTCAAGCCGAAGCACCTTAAGTCTAGGGAGACGCGAGACGCTCCCGACGTGGGGGAATGCAAGTTCTTCGAAGAATTTCGAGTTTCGCTGATGAAGAGGATGCATTGGAATTAGAATGCGGCGTTCGAATATTTAACAAGAATTACCATTGATGTCAAGTTTTCCTCAGTACCGAACTTGAATTTACCCTCTAGAGAGATACTGATATCTTCAAGTGAGGGAAATTTGTCATGGAGTATGGCCACCGAGAGAGTTTTGCCTCGCTGACGGACACGGTGGGGATCATTGTGATATTCGAAAGAAGATACGGATAATTTGGTGAGAGATGGAGCGCCGATGCACGCAAATACATCTAGAACGATGCCTTCTTCAAACTGGTCTAAAGCGAGGGCCTTCAAGTTTGGTAATGGGGTAGGATCAACCGATCTGTAGAGTCGCGGAAGAGTCGGATAATGGTTTTCTTTGGGTCTGCTCAACATCCACCATCCAGACTTTCTCCCACCGTCCCGAATGGTTAGATTCTCTAGCGTATTTAAACAGGGCCGCAAATAGCCACAAATTTCCTCGAAATCCATTTGGACGGTATCGAGATCCATTGCCACATGGATCTCAAGGTCGGTTATTTGAGTGAGGAAAGGGCGGAGACGCGGAAATAGCATCAATCGAAGTGTCAACGACGCTGCTTTGATATTTGGGATACGGTCTTCGATAAGCGGTTCCACCAGTAAAGGATTCGGATAACGAGTGTCGACTTGCAGCGAACTATCTTCGAATGGTAAGATGATGAGACGCTCAATTTCCACCAGCTTGCGTTTGTAAAAGGCGAGTACTTGATGGATATATGAAAAGTGCATTTGGTAATTGCCTCTGTGCTCGTAGTGCGCAAGTATGAGACAGTGCCAGGGAAGTTTGCCTATGTTGACTCTTTCCTCGCCTGATAATGTTTCCCAGTCAGTGCTTGTCATCAGGATCGTTGTCGGCGAGGATGAATGAGGGAAACTGTCCAATTGGTTTGGACGAATTATTCTCGGTAGAGCTCCTAGATAATCTTGCACCGCATTTATATGTAATACGGAGTCCTCTCGGTTCGATTCGGCCTGCATGATTACGACCGGGATCTCCCTTTGGATGATGTTTCGCCATGTCTCCGGAGTATTTGCATCCTCCAAGAACGCCCATACCGAGGACTTAGGCGTCGGTTTATTGGGATTCCACCGACTACTAGTACCTCGGTTGTCCCATGATTGGGCGTCTCCCCTTTCTAAGAAGTATAGCGAGCAAAAGATTTTCACGATTATTTCGGTTGGGAGAGTCGGTAGGCGGTGGGGCTTGTGACACTTAGATAGATATTCGGCGTCGAGGATCCGGCCTCCCCGGGCCAGTTGACGAATCGCGTCCTGCTTGCGAGATATCGCCCGTCGCAGAACCTCCAGCTGAACTTCTCCGACGCGCATTAGCCTGCGCTTGTCCGATGAGTTTGACGGAAAAATTTGATGGCCGCTAATGTTCAACAAGGTGGTTCAAGTTCTGAGGAGGTGGGCCACGACGATACGCGACTCACAGTTGTGCCTCTTCTGCGTCCGTTCCTTTCAAATCTTCAAACATTATGTCCAGAAAGGAAAGCAACTCTTCGACGCTGGCCGTGCAATAAACATCGATGGAGCGAGGGTTATCCCAGAATCGCGGACCATAAGTCTCTCGCATCATCGCATATAAAATACTGTCATAGTTATATCAATTTGAGTGCAAGTGCGACGTCGGTAGAATAAGCCTTACCGATGTTAATGCCCAATCGTCAACAGTGAATTTGGCTCGGGGTGCAGGGGTTGTCGTCGTCGTTCTGGCAAAAGGATGTTTAGACGCTCAAAGAGCTCGTCGAGAAGAGATATCACACGCAGCGTTCGTTTTCCACTCTCCAAGCGATCACCGTCAATTCGAGACAGGAACAAAGGAGTGAAATTAACTTGGGAACAAAGTGTCATTGTACAACGTCAGAAAAGACACAGCTTGAGAGATTCCAACGGCATCGACTGGTGAAGAACAAGGAGTTTACCCTGCGCAAAATAAGTCCATGAGAACTTATCAGCATGGAAACGAGGTGAGAAATCCCATCCACACACCTCTAAGCTGAAATGCTGGTATGTGGTACCAAAATTTCCAAAGAGCGCGCGAAGACGCTGTTCATAGCCTCGCTGCTGCAATTCAGAGCTATGGCCTGAATGGACTCTACAACTTTGCATTCCAGGCGTGTCGTGACGATTCGCAATAGGATCTCCAAAAAGGAAGGGGAAACGTCATTGGAATCTGGGTGATAGAGGTGAAGCGTTGTGAGCTTCGGAAGTAGCATATTGCCATTGGCGTCATTCGATGCTAGACCTTCGAAAAATTGCGTGTTTCGCTGTTCGGTACATAGATAAATTAGATCGATTCATAGTTCACTATTGATCGTACGGTTGAGTTGCGAGCACGCACCGAAAAGTCTCCTGCATCTTTGGACAGACCGTTTCCCATAGAAATACCAACGAGTTCCAGCAGCGGAAATTTGTCGTGAATGGAAGCTGCTGAGATGACATGGTCTTGATTTTTGTAAGAAGGGTACGGGTACGTCATCACGGCCAATGTGGCAAGGGATGGACAATCGAAACACATCATCGCGTCGAAGAAGATGCATTCGGGAAAGTGTTCAAGAACGAGCTGCTCAAGATTCGGAAACGAAATGGGTTGCGCCGATCCATTGATACGTGGAAGAGTCACTTGGCCATTACGGCGGGAGAATCTCCAGTCATCTCCTCTCCTCTCCCATATCCTTAGCTTCTTCAAGGTGTTCGTATAGGGCCGTAAGTGATCGCAAATCTCTTCGAAGTTCGTTGTATCAAAGTCTTCGCAGTCAGCGGATGTGTAGACTTCGAGGTCGGTTACGTGTTTGAGGAGAGCGCGAAGTTCTGGCAAAAGCATTCTTCGGAAAGGTACCAAAGCCGCTCTGAGCTTTGAGATGCACCCTTCAAGAATATCACCTCCAATGCACGGTTTCGCGTCTTCACCTGAACTAGAGTCGCTACTAAGTTCGTCTTGAGAGTCGTCGAATGCAGGTAGGACGACTAGACTGTCGATCTCCGCCAACTTGGAACCGCATTTCCGAAGTGCCGTGATAAGCCTGTCAGACACTGATACATAATAACCGTCAATGTCACAGTGAGCGAAGATAATGCAGTGCCAGGGAATATGGCGTATATCGTCCAACATAACATTCAGTCCTTTCCATCTATCCTTCGTCACCATGATTGTTGTCGAAAAGGGGGGTAGAGGGAGGTGGTTTCCTTTGAACAGATGCGGAACCATTGTTCTCGGTCGGGATCCCAGATACCGCTTCACCTCTTCCAAATGCAGTTCGGAGAACTTTTTGCCCAACTCAACCTGCGTGACGACAAGCGGTATTTCTCTTCGGACGAGGTTTCGCCAGAATTCGGGAGTGTGTTCGTCATCCGCGAACGCCCATAGCGTGGATTTCTGTATCGACCATCTTTCGTCGCTATACGGGCTTATAGATTCGTTCGCGCTGTTCAGTGACGACAATTTGCTTTCTTCGACGTAAAGCATCCGAAATACCTGGGTTATGATTTCGATGGGCAGCGTTGGCAAGGGCCTGCCAAAGGATGCGAGTTCATCGTTGGCTTTCGCAAGGGAGCCAATCCTGTCTCTTTCGAGATCGTTCAACTCTTCTTGCTTCCGGATGACCACCCTTCTAAGGACATCCAGCTGCGCCTTAACAAGGCACATCTGGGAGTTACTCCTGTCATCCGCGAGTCTGTGTTCTTCAAGGGGCGACTTCGACGAGGTATGATCGCTGTCATAGATGACATGAGCATCAGATATTCTAACCACCCACACAAAGTGAGATGACTCACAACTCCGCCTCTTTGCCAACCATGTCCTTCAATTCTTCGAAGACAGAATTCAGATGTTCGAGCAGCACCCCAGCGGTTTTCGTGCAATAAGCATTGATACGATGAGGGTTCTCCCAAAAGTACGAGCCATATTTTCTTCGTGCCATTGAGTTGGGCACTTAGCTCTGCAACGACGACCGTAGTCGTAAGTCGTGCGCGATGCAGAAGTCCATCTTCGCAGACGCACTGGCAGAAGACACACGGGCTTCCGGCACTTGCCGAAAACGTATTTTTTCTCCAACAGATCTTTCTGAACAGCAGCAATTGATTCAAAATCAAGGTAAAGACGTATAATTTACATAAAAACAAAGCTCAAGGAACTCCAGAAAAGAAGGAAGAGGAAGAGAAATTTATGTGCCATTAGCGTATCTTGTTGCGAGAAGGAGAGGATTGTACGGTAATCAAATTTCAGTTTGCTTTGTCGAGAATGAGAGTATGAAGAAGAAAGACAGAAAGAGAGGCCGTAATGAGATCCAGAAAACAGAACAAACCGAAGCAAAATGTAAAAGACGTTGCGTTATGTAGAGTAGAGTAGTGTGGACGACGTGAGGGACGATGAGGAGTATGATTGACGATATGGACGAATAATGTTAACGTTTAAGTTGCTTGAGGAATTGTTGATGTTGCGAAAGGAAAGATGTATGAGTACGACGAAAGAAAGAGACGGGGAGGATTGAAGAGAACAAGAGGAGACGATGTGGTATTATAGTATACAAAAGATATTTGACTTGGTGAACGTTCCATAAGAGGTGTAATTTGTTTGCGCGAAGGAAGAGAGAAGAACCGAGTGAGAGAGAAACGTTGCGCACATGGCGCGGCATGCCAAGTCCTGATCGACATATAGTGCATATAGTGCATGGAGGAGGTGGGTAAGAGCATGTGGGACCCGCGAAGGAATCGACGCTCCGACCAAGAAGTCGGAGAGGCTATCCAAGAGTTCGAGTCCGAGGAGAGAAGCGAGTTGGGAGTGCTTTTGGGAGGACGTAGCCAGTATGGGTACACAACCACTGGCGCAGCGCAGCAAATTATGGCTGGCGAGGCGAGCGAGAGGAACAATGAAACAAAAAAAGAAGAGAATCATCGACGTCGAACCAGCGAAAAAGACGGCGGCGGGGCCCAGGAAATTTGAAAATGCGGGCGCATCAATCTTTGTGTTTCGACACCTTTTCCACTCCGGCGGAAAGGGCTGTTTTGCGAGCTTCCTGTGCAGCACGAACAAAGCATGTTCAGAAGCGAGATACTCTAAGAGTAAGTGAGTACTAACCTCCTCAGCCTCGTCGAGTACTTCGTCGTCTTCATCCTCATCCTCATCATCTTCACGTTCAACTTCGTCTTCCGAGTCAGAGTCCTCCGTCGAGCTTGATGAGGAAACGCTTAATGCACCCGGGCTCACGAGAGACGCTGTTTCAATTGTGATCGATGAGTCGGCGAGTGGAGAAGATCGAGATGGTGTACCAGCAGCTCCGAACGGAAGCATTGTCGCAGAGGACGAAGACGAGGATGTACCCGCAAGTATATTCGCGCTAGGATGCTCTGTCACGGGTGTGCTAACATGGCTCGACCCAGCACTCGCAGAACGGTGTACTTGATCACGATGGTGGTGCTTGGGAAGGTGTGCGGGAAGCGTAACAGCCGTGTAGACGTGCTCAGGAGCAGCCTCGGTGGGTTGTGTCGAGCCCTCCTTCGTCTGAGCGGGCGTAGTAGAACTTGTCTCTGCAACGCTCTTGGCAGTTGTACCAGCGTTCGCACTCGCAGACTCCTCCACCCTATCGCCTCCGCGCGAGTCGTCCTCCCCAACGCCCGTGAGAGGGCTTGCACTCCGGATCGTAATTGAGGGTGTCTCTACCGCACCAATCCTCGCCTCGGTGCCTACGGCGTCTCCCTTGCCTTCGAGTCCCTCGGCCTTCTCTTTCGCCTCGCGTTCCTTCCGCTCCTTCTCGCGCTGCTCTCTCCGCCTTTTAACCCAGCCCATCCCGCTCCCGTCGTCATCCCCATCGCCTTCGTTCTGCCCTTCTGCATGCCCTACACTCAACTTCTTATTGCTCTGAAGCCTCGCCCACTCGCTTCCGTGCCCCGAGTTCGCGTGAATGGAGCCCATGCCACCATGGCCCCATTCGACAAACTCTGGTTCTTGGTCTTTGACGTTCTTGAACGGGTTTCCTGAACGAGCACCAGAATAACCATATACGCGACCATTGAGCAGTCGAGTACCGCGACGAGCTGGAAGCTTCGAACCAAAGGGGGAATGCGAGGAGGGGGCGGTGGAGGGGCGGGTAGAAGAAGTGCCAGACTCACTCACGACTGGAGTCAAAGGTAATCCCATCTTGAACGCGTTCCTCGACTCTTGACCGGAGAAGCCGACCGAACCAGTCGACTGACGTCTGTCCATGGGGCTCGACTTCTTTTCAGCATAATCGTCGATGGTCGAGTTGCTG
Organism: Schizopora paradoxa; assembly: GCA_001020605.1. NCBI lineage: Eukaryota > Fungi > Basidiomycota > Agaricomycetes > Hymenochaetales > Schizoporaceae > Schizopora > Schizopora paradoxa. The sequence continues at coordinate 461,852 of KQ085885.1, forward strand.
GAGTCGTGGGAGTTGGTACGGAAGAGGGAGCCAGAGAAATCGGGAGTGAGCTTCGTCACTGACGTTTTCTTCGGAAGACGTAGAAGTCGTGACCAACGATTTCGCTTGGGTGACGAGGGGGCAGAGGCTGAACCAGAATTACGCGAATTTAATTTTTCGAGGGGAAGATAAGTCGCTGAGCCGCCGCCAGTGACCGTGCTGACGCTCTGACCACTAATAGACAGCGAATCGTCGCCGTAGAGGCCGAGTGAGCCCACAGAAGAACCTGGGTGAAGCAGGCTTGTGCTATTGTTGGGGAATCCCGAAGACATGGGCGTAGGAGTATTGGCGGCCGCAGGGGAACATGGCATCGTAAGGGCGGGAACGCAGGCTTCTTGCGAAGGACCGTCAGCGAAAACCTCAGATGCTGGGATCTCTGAGCCATCTTCTGCGACGAATACTTCGCGACGGGGATCAGGGAGGGGAGCGAAACGGATCTTGCGGGCCCCAGCTCTGCTTAAGCTGTTCGAAAGGCTGTCGGTGCCCGACTGAGCTGAGCTGCTGGTGATATCGTCTGACGATGAAGACGAACTGGATGAATGGGATGAGATTGACGACGGTCCTGGGGTTGAACGCCTGTTTTCACCTATGGTTGAAAATGCAGACGGGGGTACGGGGAGGAAGTAAGAAGGTCGTCTAGGAGAGTTCTGAGCTGATGAGGCTGGCGACGAACTGTGTCCATTCAAGAGGATGCTCGCGGGCCTCTGATGCTGCATTGGATGGGGAACAAGCAGAAAACTGCTCGTCGCCGCTGGAGGGGGTGCCATCATCGCAGCCATGGAGATGGGTGAGCTCGTTCGTGGCGGTGAGTTGAGCTTTATATCGCTGTCCACGTCGTCACGCTGCGGACGGAGTCGGAAGGCGTCCGATGATGTTGGCTTGAGCGGTGCTCGACGTCGTTGACGTTCTCTAGGCAGTCGTGCTCGCCGTCTGGAATGTGCTCGTCGTCGTCGTCGGTGTTGTTGGTGGTGGGCGTCGGTGGTGAAGACGGGGAGTGGACAAAGGGAAAGGGAGCAGACGGGAGCGAGCCAGAAATAACGCTCTTATTTATTTATTCCTTATCCAGGGTCTCTTTTCTCTCTCAGAAGTCTCCGGGGTCTGCAAGAGATCTCCAAATCTAATTCATTTCTGCTGATTTCTTGGCGACTTAAGCTCTCGCCCTTTCCCACGCCCTTCCCCCTTCCTCGTCGTCGTCAACAGCGAGCTCAACGTCGTTGACACCGTCCACGACGGCGACGGCGAGCACTGCTCATCGTCAACCACAGTTGAAACACGAAATAGCCGTGGACTTCTCGACTCGCGCTAAGCTGCTCACCGTTCTCGGCTACGGTCAACTCGCTTCTTCTGCCCTTCCAAACCACGCTCGATTGGTCGAACAACAACAACTCCGCAACGCATACAGCCAGTAAGCTGGGTTGATCCTTGAGGAATCCGTTGACATGTTTGGAGAAACGTCTGACTGAACGACATGACGGGCAAGTTCGTTGAAGGTGAGTCACCTCAATATTCTCTGCGGGCAACGGCCACGTCCACCTCACCGACGCAGCTCGGGCCGACCGTGTTCGTCACCTTTTCGCGTCCATTCCTTGCCGAAGGTCAACGCGTCCCGCAGACGCTTTCAACGCGTTCTCGACGCAGCAAACTCGTACATCGACATCTATCATCAAATGTTTGAGAAACTGCCTCGTATGATGAGCAGATGGGCTATTTTTCCAACGGTAGCGTGTACCGACGACTACCGGTTTCGCGACGGCCATCCGTCTCTGCGCTCAAAAAATAAATCGAAAAGGCGCTTTCCCTCAAACCAGAACCGCCACCGCTTGCTGGGATGGAAATAAAAATAGTTGAAGATGGTATTTATTTTCAAACTATAATGATCGTCCCGCTGTTCGCTACATAACCAGATCCTTCTAGACATCTTCTAGCAGGTGACCTCGAGGATTCCGAACGCTTTATCCATTCACTCCGGGCAGAAACGCGACGACCAGAAGATGTCCACATCCCGAATCCTTCGCTGAAATTCTTATCAGCAACTCTTCGGTGCCAGCAATCGGAACGAAACACACCAGCGCTCTCCGAAATCTCCTCCGCGCATTCGTAAAGGCGCCGACCTCATTCGCTTCTCATCCTTTCCGTGAGGATCTGCGACGTTCGAATTCTTCCACCGACAATATCCCATCCGGAAGTGCATCGTACTCTACTTTTCTCTCGCACACGCCGCGAGACCGCGCAGGTGGGTACGATGGCGTACGTGGTAGCATCCTCTCATTCATGAATTCAAGAATCTCGAAGGTGGACCTCGCGCTCGTGCGATTTTAGTTGACTATATGCGCACGAACTCCTTCATACGGAGGTCCGCGACGATCCGCTGTGCTGTCTACTCTCAGCCTGACTCTCTGTACGATGAAGCGCCCCTTTTGGATGCTTTCGAAGGACCGTGTATTCTCATGTCACCGGGGATTGACGCTACTAGGCCCACTCCGTTTGATTTCCGGCGCTCGTGAGCTTTCGCCACCTAGGTAAGCAGACTGTTCCCCGATGAAAGTTCCTTTCAAATTCGACCCGCCTCCCTCTCACCGCCCAATCGCTCTTTTCGTCTAACAAGATCATATTGACTTACTTCTATTCATAGTTGAGTAATGTGGCGAAACAACTACAGGACTTGCTTTTGAGCAGGTACTACATGCTCGAAGAGGCAAATCCCTATCCAATGTCTGGAACGATGCACCGGACTCTTCGCAGTGTTGAAAGAAGAGCTTCCCGCACAGCAGCTGCATTTCCGTACGCGCATCCGGCATCCTCGAAAGCAATGCCAAGCAAGAACTTTCAAAACACGCACCTCGTTCCGCCCTTTGTGCTTTTGGGCGCTCCGCGTGCTTTTGTCAAGCGGCACCATCCGTGCTTGCAGGTTTCCTTTGACCATCCAGACAACAGAGAGATTCGATCATCCCGCGAGGCACGATAAGAAAGTACCTTTGATTGTGAGCACGAGTCTCGCGTACGATCGCACATGAATTACACCCGTCGCAGCGCGCCGATCTCGCGTATGTGGTCGCCTTCCACGCACATCCCTTTGACGTCTTCCGTACGTCCTCCCGCTGCTTAATTTCCCGGGACGATGACGCTCACCTCGTAACTTTCTTTCTTCCCGGCAAGCAGCGGCGAATGGGCGAGCGCTGATTAGATTGGCGCCGGCGTGTTTTACGATAGTGCAAAGGAGCGGGTACGTTCGTCGCTTCGAGCTCGAGGGGACCTTCTCCGGCTTGGTCGCATCGAACGCGAAGGACACTCAAATTTTTGCGAGGCTGGCGGACGGACAAACGTTTGCGTTATCGCGCACTGGCTGGCAGTCCTTGCGCGTTATCTCATCTCCTGGATTTGACAAGAACCCCCATGCGTTCTGGCCGCATGCGATGGCGTGAACACCCGCGTGGATCGTAATCCACCCAATGCCTGCCTGGACGTGTCGGTTCCGTCAGACCTTCGTGATGCACACGACTAAATGCAAGTGAGTGCGTCTTGAGCCTGTAATCGAAACGCTTTCGCCGTTTTCTGACTTCTTTATGACGCAAATTAGACATCTAAGCGCAGGGGACGCCAGCCCTGGATGGAATGTGTCTGTTCATGAACTCGAAATACGAAAACGCAGTATCGCGGGCGTACTGTGACGAAATGGATGTGGGTTCGAGGATTCCAGACCAACGTCTCCCGCTCGAGGACGTCATCACAAACTCGTGTTCGCAGAGTGGGAAGATGCGACCGAGGATGGTGGTATTGCATCACGGTTTTCGCTCACTAAGGACGCACGTTCTATGAGCTGCGAGATGCTGGGAATTAGGCGGCACTCGGGATCAAGCGGGTATGTCTGTGTGAGTGAACAACGTTTGGTGCTGACTGTTGTGCCTTCATGACAGTGGGACTTCGTCCCGCCATTACGAGGTACTGTCCGACTTTCTCGTCTTCGTCAAAGGCCGCCTATCAAGACCCGGTAAAATCAAAGGTGTGTCAATACTTTTGAGTCGTCCTTTCCTATCTTTTCCCTTTCGATTTCACCGGAATCTTCGCGGTTTTTTGTCGAAGAGCCAGGAAGGGTCGTGTCATTGACGTGGCGGCGCTGTCAGTGTACCTGCCTAGTCATCGACACAAAGACCTCCTTTCTTCGTTCATAGCCAGATGATTGCTTTCGGAAGAGCATCTTCTTTGATGATGCATAAACGCCCGGAAAATTTGCATCACCTTTCCGACGCGTTGCAATCAACCCAAACGCCGCCTCCTGCAGGTTTGTCAACAGTTCTGCCCCACTGCCGTCATTTTCAGTTGTATCTTTTTATATGTTATTTGATCTCATTTTTCTGCTATGGTGTTCGCCGCTCGCCGTCTGCCTTCAAGACGCCTTTGCGCTCAGCTAGAGCGGTTTCTTCGTCTTTTTTCGTAAGCGGAACCAATTTGAGTGTCGAGACTTCGCACACGACCCTGGCTATAGAAGGACATGGGACCCTGAGTTTCCGAAATTGCTCATTACGCACGGATTTTGATTCTGACCAAACGTGGATAATTTGCAGGACCCCGGCGACTCACTCTTGCCTGTGATTGTCGTGTGACTCGACGAACATCTCAAAAACGGCATTTTGTCACGGGTTTGCATTTTCCCTACCAGCGCTAGTTGTTGTCTCTTGACTCACTCGGGAATGATGCGACGATCATGGGTTTCTTTCCTCCTTTTATTTCGCCCCCTCGTTCTCCTGTCGTTTGGCAGTGCGAGTCCTTGCATGCGCAGGTTGTCTTACCCCCGTTCTGCGAGCGGAAGGAACACACCTGTGCGCTGCTCTTGGCTGTCTTGGACTTCCCTATCGATCGAAATTTCATCATTCGCGTCGCGCTTGGTCTCGTGACAGTCCAAGGTACTTCATCAAAGAAGTCGGGCATCTGGCTGTTGCCCAAACACACCGAGGTTCGCCGACTTCCCCATCCTTGAAAGAACCAAGTGTCAAACTCATCTCCTTTGCATACAGTTGCGAACGCATATTCCACTACAGAGGAGGCGAGGCTGCCAGTGCTCGAGGTACGTCTTCAGACATGTCACCAGAAAGCGTCCCTACTCCAACCCCATATGCTTTCCCTCCACAGGCAAATGATGTCACAAGAAACGCTGCGCGAGCACAGTCCTGGCCGTATTACAGGCGAATGGATTGCTACTTTGCGCACTTTTCGCTGTTGGGTCACGGACGGGAACACTTTCTCAAGCTCTGCTTGCTTCTGGCGCCTCCGGACACTGCTGAGAACGACCCAGCAGCTTTCATGATAGCGGAAAGAGATTTCGAAAGATGCTGTATGTCCTATCTCCCGAGGTTTAACGGCTACTTGACGTCCTGCCACAGTGCTCGAACCTCGTTGTCTACGTGCTTTGGCTTTGCGGTGAAGTGTCTCGAGACCTTTCTATCAATTGGGACCGCAGTGAAGGATGGCCTGAGATCGCCGAAAGATATATTCTGCCCGTTCCTGCAAGGTGCGTCTTGTTCTCATGCATTTGACGTATTTACTCAATATAACGTCGTCCCCTTGATCAACCTGACAGGTTTGAGGGCTCACTGTATGCTGGTCAAGTGACTGTTCTTGACTTCGCCGACCCATACTCGAGAATACGACGCGAGTTTACTGACGAGCACGAAGTGAATTGAACTCGAAAAGTATCGAAATTTGCGATAATTTGACGAACGTGCGTCGTTGCTTCTTTCCGGACTCTCTTGAATCTCCAGAGCAGCTTCTTCGAACCGCCCTTCGGCGACTTCGACCGCACACAGATTGTCCTATCGCGTGACTCCTTTGTCTCCTCTTGACGGCCGACGAAAGACGACGGATGATAGCACGAGGCAACTGCCAAGAAACCTCTCGATTGGAGTTGTGCACCGATTACGCATTACGATGATGATGTCGATAGGTTCTTCTCGTGGTAGAACTCCCTCTGCCCCGGACGAGGCCTATCTACTCTCCTGCACTGCTCCGCGTTGCGTTTACAAACCAAGCGTACTTCGGACGACCATCTGACGCTCAACTCTCATTTCATTTCCGATCGTAGAAGGGGTTGACTCGTTTCTTCCCTCGCTCGCGGTTCTCTTGCTTGTAAGTAACAATGCTGCATACACGCCTACCGCCACAAAGTCGTAGTGATTGCCTCACCCCTCGCGCGCCCCGCCACTAGGACCCCGTACGTCCTGCGGGGTAGAGGGAAAATAAATTTCTGCAAGGCGCGCGGAAGGAAGGACGAAGCAAGCCAGGCCGTTGGCGAGACCTTAACTTCCACAACCTGCCTCGAATTCTCCTTTTTCTCGAGATCAGTCCGCTGTAGGTGCACGCAAAAATATCGGGAACAGCGATCGACAGCCCCGAGTACTCCATACCCATGCGCACATTTTGCCTTTGGGCGTCATGGTCGCGGGTTGGCTACGGCGTAAAAAGCGCGCGCTTCGACCGCAAGACGTAGAGGTACTCGCTGGTCATGGAAGGCTGCTCACCATGCCTGCATCGCCAGGCTCAACTCATTCAACGCTCTGCGGCCTGGAATCTCGATATCTACTGAAGTCGATCACGGATCGGCCTACGGGGTGCGAAAGCCTAATGGACGACCGAAATCGCAATGATCTATTCAATCTGCTACTCACGGAGATCGTAATCAATGCGTTTGCATTACATGCTCAAGGCGTCCAGCTGATTTTATGCGCGCCCTTCGAACACGAAGGACTACATATGCAAGGTGGGAATTTTAATTTGTAGGTAACGATGACTGCTTCCAAGGAATCTAGACCTGTCTCCGTCTCGCTCGCGATCCTTATCCTCCAGGAATTATCCATGATCATCCGCTGTTCGACCTTTACCCCAATCTTATCGTTCTCCCATCGCTGCCAGAAAAGCAATGCTCGAACTCCCTTACCAACCGACGAAGCCTAAAGCGCTAAAGCAACACCGCCATCGAAAATAAACTCGATATTCCTCGCGTGGGGATCGACAGGACGACGACAACCTTCGGCCGATCCGATCACGATCGAAATACAAAAGAGAAATCGGAGTCGGAGAGAGGAAATCGAACGTGATTTGCCTTTTTGCCTCGTTGCAATTTCGAAGGGGGGACGATCTACGCGATTGATGTGCGCGATGGATGCTGACGATGTCGCCGTTGACAGATGTTCTACGTTGTTGGCGTCCTACACGTGTTTCTTATCTGCTTCGCTGAGGAGGCACAGATGTCACAATGCAAGTAACTCATTGGCAAGTGATCGATACAGAACGAAAGAATCGTACAAAAGCATTTCGCACATTTATAATCAACCGGTTACACTTTGACGGTAATTCAATGGTATAACTGAAAGCACGGTAAGTGCACAGATAAATATAATCACTAAGTGCTACTCCACACATGGAATGCCAGTGTGAATGGTATCAGCGATAATACGTATCGTTTGCTCTTGAGAGTCTCGAATCGGATAGGACAGTTTTATCAGGCCTCGGAGAAATGGACTTCAGTGCTACGGGGCGACTTTCCAAACGGTTCAAAGAGTATGGACTCTCAGAAAACTCGGTCTCCGAATCAATGCGAATTGAGATTCCCTTGCCTCCCTGTACAGAAAATCACAATCAGGAGAAGTCAAAAGAAGGGAATTTAATTCCTACATCGATATTTTGCCGCCCAGGTGGTAGTGGCAAATCCACAAACTTTGAATCCTTATAGGGTTTGGGCGCAAGAAACTTGGTTTCTGACATTCCTCGTAGTGACTCCCGAACATTGAGCCTTTTCAAGTAAAAATACATGGACTTAGCACGACAGAAAAGGGACGGAGGTACGTACGAGCCAAGGATTGCATTGGTGTAGACTACGTTTAGGAAAATTATTTCTCGAAGAGTGCGAAAGAAACACCTTGATCACTCACCCTTTGATAAAGGCAGATAAAATATAAGTACCACATACAAATCTGGCGCCATCGTGTTCTGGAGTATTATAATTTAGGATTCAATTTATTAGATGGCAGAGGTTATCGTCACTTACGGAGACTATGCAACAGATTGTCCATATGCTTGATATGTTCAAGTTGTTTCATAAACTGGGGGTTTGTAAATCAGACTGAGCGTTGAAGACGCACGCTGCAATGAGACCCGTGTTGATGGTATACTTGCAGAGTGTATTCAGCATATTGTTTGTACTGTACCACGTAAGATTGTTTTGTCAGCTACAGCGAAAGATAAGCTCACCTTTCAAAGTAATCGCTTTTTGACGTGTAAAAAAGGTAGGTGAGCGTGACGGCCAGGAAGAAATCAGCAACCATGGACGCTATAAGAGAGAAGTCCAGAAGCCACTTCGACAAATTAAGGTAAGGACATTCGTATCAGAGACAAAACAAACGTACTTGTGTCGGACTTGATTCATTTAGCGAGACTATTATCCTAGAGTAAACAATGTGAGAATGCTAGTAAATATTTGACTTGGCCCATAATCAACATACACATTTATAGTTGAGGCTGAGAAAGAGATGGGCAAATATTTCAGTGCCGAAAATACGGCCTGCTAGTACGGCACACACGCACCGAGGGTGACACCTTTCCGTAAGGTGTAGTCAGTTATTTGAGCACGTTCTAGAAGTGGAAAACACATTCACCGAATGCAAGAGATATGGGTATTGACTAAAAGCTTTCGTAAGTAAGTAAAGAGGGTGAGCACCTAAGGTCGAGACATACCAAAAGGAGCATGAGCGGTACGTTCTTTCCACTCACTTACGATTCAGTTAAGCACGCAGTCTCCTAGCCACTATTGTGCATTTCACTTACGACACCAAACCTTCCGCGCGAAGAATCTGAGTAACGCTAAGCATCCTAATTGCGTTTCTGTAAAACTATACATACAATCGAACGACGGTGTCGCTGACAAGCTTTAGCGAAAGATGTTTAGGATGAGGCGTCACAATAGATACGGTAACAATATTACTCACGCTGACAAGGAACGACGACTGAGAGGAGGAGACAATGATCAAATAAGCTGTCTTATTTAGATACACGGGAGATGGCAGAGCCTCGTACCCCAAGCGACCTAAAAAGCATTGAATTTTTTTCAAGGCAGATCGTTCAGCGGATTACATACCACGGGGCCAAATGTATGCTTAGCAAATTACCGAAGTCCTTAACAATCAATCTACTCGTAAAATGAGCTCACGGCTGCTTTCAAGAATTGAGCTGCTTACGTGTAGACAAAGTGTGAAACTAAAGCCATGTGCAGCGTATCCAGCAACCTGACGACCCGTCGAAGTCACAAATTATTAAACATCTGCATCATAAGCAATATCAATGCCTCACAGTATGGCGAGCACCTATGTGCGAAAAGACGTTCAGATGATAGCCTTTCGAGCTCAGAGGCGGAAAACGCACCAGGCTCTTGACAAACCGACCATCTGGAGGTCCACTCGTGAAATATTTGACTGCCTGCAGACATGTTACGCCATAGAAACTGCGCAAGAAGTATGTTAATGCAGAACGTAGACATCTTAATAAACAATGTCCGAACATTGCAGTAAGAAGGCATCCGACGAATGCGGACCCTATACTTTCATCCAAAAGGCCCATCTGAAGAGAATACGGAGGTCCCTGACCATGCGCCCCTTACACTCAAAAATCCACTCCGTCTTATATTTGCTAAAAAGATCGACATCAGTGGCATGAAAGTCCGAGGCTGATCGCAACTCTCACTCGTCAGAAACGATAGAAGGATGTTCCCATCTTCGATCCTAGACTGGCTGGTTTTAATTAGCGAAAATCAGATGTTGGTTGCTTCATAGCGGCAGGCACAACGCAAAAGAATAACTTTCGACGCTGACGACCAGCTGGAGCGTGCGACTCGGAGATGCTCTGTGAGATCTGTAAATCGCGATGATCAAAACTGGTATTTCGCGTCTCGGATGATGATCTGAGGCTCTAGAGCTTCGAAGGAGCATTTGTATGGCGAATGCGATTGAAAAGCATGATGGCCGAAATCTATGGCGTTCAGATGGTTGCTTTAATCATTCGACGACTTAGACCATTTTGGGGCCAAATCTCGACGATTTAGGTCCTCGCGGCGGGGGACAACTCGACGATTTAGACCGTGCCGCGTCGCGGATTTCAACGACTTAGAATATCTCGACGCGCGGAAATTCAGCGACTATTTGGGCGCTACTCGACGACTATTTGTGTTTCGAAAACTATTTGGCAACTCAAAAAATAGTCTTCCAAAAGTCAATCCTGCATTCTCGCAGACTATTTGGTGATTGGAAACTGGAAGACTATTTGGTGACTCAAAAAATAGTCTGCCAAAAGTCGATTCTGGATTTTCACAGACTATTTGGCCTCCGGGAACTCGACGACTATTAGGTCGCTAAGGTAAGTCCGTATGGCGTTCACTTGGTTGCTTTAATCATTCGACGACTTAGACCATTTTGGGGCCAAATCTCGACGATTTAGGTCCTCGCGGCGGGGGACAACTCAACGATTTAGACCGTGCCGCGGCGCGGATTTCGACGACTTATAGATTCTCGACGCGCGGAAACTCAGCGACTATTTGGTGTTTCGAAGACTATTTGGCATCTCAAAAAATAGTCTTCCAAAAGTCAATTCTGAAATCTCGCAGACTATTTGGTGATCGGAAACTCGAAGACTATTTGGTTTCAGGGGACTTGTGTTTCGAAGACTATTTGGCAACTCAAAAAATAGTCTCCCAAAAGTCGA